>JAODPA010080978.1:0-26508 GCA_025585075.1 Nepenthes mirabilis | reverse complement strand
CACCCACGAATGATAAGTTCGACTATTAATATACCACTATAATATATTAAAATATGTTATAATATACTGTTCGCTAAACAATAACCTTGGAGAAAATTATTATAATTTTTATTTTAACTGTAGAATTTTTCTTTAAACATTCTTTAATTTAATGCATAACATTCTGTAAAACATGGCCATGATAAATTTTAAGGCTTGGAATGCTAAACTAGCAACTCAATAAAGAAATTTCAGTTGATAGTGCAGAATTCCAGCAAACTTCAACAATCAGTAATTTTATCTTAATATAAGAGGCCCTTAAGCAAAATTCCAATACATGCAAGACTTGTATTTTCTATATAAATTTAGCCATGTAGACTTTTAAAGCAAAGGATGTTAAATTAACCTCATAATACAACAAAAACTCAGTATTATGCAGAAAAATCAGTACATGAATAAGTTCATATTGATTTCTAGAACCTTTAGAGCAATTTATAAGCATTTCTAACACATTTAGTGCTTATACTTAACAATATTATGCATATAGAACCTCATATATGAATTTGAGACATGCAAGAGTCATTCAGTCTATAATTTCAAACATGCAAGTAAGAAAATGCTGAGTTTAGTTCATCCAAACAATCTACATATATTTGAACATGAAATACATACGTATTTTACAAAGGTAACAATAAAATTAACATGCACATTAATATAAACATCATAACTCTGAATTCATGTCATTTATGAGCAATTAGAATAAGAATTGTTCAAAGACTTCAACAAAGAACAACAATAAGAGAAGAAAAGCTCGGAGTACACTTACCATATCTCTAAATTATCAAAATTCAAGCCTTGATTCACTTAATTTGAGCTTCCTCAAACTTTCTCTCTCTTATTCTCTCTATTCTCCAGGTCTCTCTTTCTCTTCTTTGAAATTTCTCTAAATAAATGACTAAATTCGACTAAGGTGATCAATTTATACAGCTGTGGCACTCGAGCGTTGATTCAGGCATGTGTCGGGCACCACTCTACTAGTTTATTGTGCTCGAGCACGACTCGGGCTTTGACGCTCGAGTATCGGTTAGGCGTCTCTTAGGTGCTAACCACACGGGTTTTGACGCTCAAATGCGGTTCGGGCCTCCATCAGACACTAAGTAATCGGTCAAATCTTGACACTTTAATCTAATTTTTAATATTATTTAAACTCAATTTTAATTATATTAATTTAATTAATTACAATTACTATAAATCAACAACCCAAGCCTTACAAACACAGTTACAAGCCCAGTAGTGGCATTCAAAGGTTGACATGGGTTGATGATGCCATCTAACAAAAGTGTGTTTAAGTGGCAGATTTAGGGCAAGCTCGAGCGCAAACTAGGTAATGGTGCAATCCGATGAATGACAAGTGCAAGGCCTACTGACACAAGACTCACAAGCAAATGTGCTAGTACCGGGCAGCCAAGGGCATGGGTGCGAGAGTTAGGGCCAAGACTTGGTGCCAAATTTGATGTTGATATGGTCAAAATTTGGCCTGTCAATGTTGGGTTTGGTACAAGGATGTAGGTGTGGTGTCACTAGATTTGAGTGCATGTGCAAATAGTGCAAGTGGCGCTAGACTATAAATCTACCAATATTGATCTTTTAATTTTTAAATTAAAGTTGTTATGTTTGATGGATACAGCTCTGCACGGGCCAGTCCAGAACACAGTCCAACAAAGGAGGATGGGCCCATAAGATGGAAGCCTAGCAAAAGTCCCCTTGGTTAGAAATCCAACAGACGCGGCGATTGATCTGGCAAGCAAGATCAAAAACCGTCTAACAACAAATGTCATTTATGGATAATCAAAGAGTTGTTACCGTGGATTACTATTATAAATGACCAAAAACCATAATAGTCAAACTGATAAATATAGATAGTGTTACACAATTAACCTTTCTCATAATTACAAAGGTGTAATACCCAAGAACAGCCAATCGGCGTCCCACACTATAAATATATCTTCTCCTCTACATGGGGAGCAGACATAAATCCAAAAGAGAGAGAGCATCCAAACAGATAACTATTCAGACAAATGAAAACCACTCAAAGATACGAGTGCAACTCTCCTAAAGCCACTTTCCCATGGGTGCAATATCCCAAAACCGCTCACCCCTTTGAACATACCCATCGGAGTCTAATCTTCCATAAAACACTCAATCCCCAAACATTCATACATCCACATATTTTCTCTTTCCATCCACATACCAATTAGAAATATTATTGACTTGAGTATCAGAAGATATATAAGAGAACGAGTCTCATATTCCTCTTACCTCTTATTCAATTGTTGTAGTGTATAGGATCTAAATTTCTGAGGACAAAAACCGTACCCACTTCAATTCATCCTACTAGGGGAAATCAAGTGATTTTTTAATTTATACAATAATGTAGATCTAAGGATACATTATTGGTACTATTTGTGGGAACTAACTAAATGTCTAACCACAACACCTATACAGGCAAATATGATTAACACCAGAGTGCAAGCCAGTGCACCGGTTAGAGAAGTCGTCTCCTATGACAACGATCCCTCCTTGGGTAGTCATGGAGATGCACAACCGGCCCACGATGTGCAAACACTGACCACCCAAATAAACACCATGTCGAAACTGCTCCAGACTATATGCACTCGTCTAGACATTCAATAACTAGGGGTTCCTTCCTCCTATTCCCAGACCTTGGCATCCAAGAGTAGAAGTTGGAGGAAGAAACAGCCCGCCAAAGAGACGATCCAGTAGCTTGACGATCTCATGGCCTAAGAGGCCACGAGTGATAGGACCCAAACATGGTTGGAGAGCCGACTAAGTCTTGAAGCTTGAATGAAAACCTAGAGTAGCGCAATATACACTACTCCTAAGACAATCAGAGGCCCACAGCCCAAGAAGAAGCCTTTTATAGCACCCAACCAAGGAGGACATGCAGCCGATCGATCCATCATGTCTCTCCAAACCACTCGGAGTTAAGGACATTTCTTAATGCAAAGAGAATAGTGACCTCCTCTCAAGTGGAGGAGAAGATTTGGAAGATTGGACAGTGGTTGTTTAATGGGAACATTGACAGACACTCGGCCGACCTCAGAAGGTCATCACTCACGAGGGAAATCTGGATGCATCAACTCCCTTACAAATTCAAAATGCCAATCCAAAAGCCCTACGATGGAAGTTTTGAATCGATGGACCATTTGGATCACTTCCAAACTCTACTAGGGTTTTAGGGCTTGGATGATGTGGCCTTATATCTCTACTTTCCTTTGACTCTCAAAGGAGACACATGAATTTGGTTTTATCAATTACAACCAAATTCAAGCAAGACATTCTAGGAACTAGCCGATAACTTTCTGTTGCAGTTTGCCTCCAACCAAATGAGAAGAAGCAATCTTGGCACCTTATCTGTATCTGAGAAGGGCCAAATGAAAGTCTGAAGTACGTTTTGGCCCGATTCAACGCCGATACTTGAAGGAAATCCAAGCTCACCGACAAGGTGATGCTGAATACCTTTATGGCAACTTTGCAGTCAGGCAACTTCTTCAAACACTTGGTCCAGCAAGAGACTCAAACTTTCCTAGAGGCAAAGACCATGATCTACGCCTACATTGCTACAGAAGAAGCCAATAAGGCTAAGAGGCTAGAATGCATGGACCACCAACCGAGAATGGCAAGTGGGAAGAAGAGGAACAGAGATAATTCCTATACTCAAGACCCTAGGAAGTAACCAAAAATTGAGCCGAGCATCCGGAGGGAGTTCAGGCCCTTAAACTTGACTCCACTAAACAATACTCGAATGAACATTCTCATGCATATCGAAGACAAAAAGTTCTTGAAGTTGCCAAATAAGCCTAAGAACTCAGAGAGAGGAGATCAGTCAAAATATTACTTTTATCATCGATCTCTGGCTCACAGTATTAAAGATTATCAGACTCTGCAGAAGGAAATTAAGACCCTTGTTTGAAAAGGCCACCTCACTAGATTCCTTTGAAACTCGAGAAAGGTCCTCAAAAGGCCAAATGCAAACAGGTTGGAGCAATAAGAGCAACCACAAAACTCGGTGGCGGTTGGGGTAGTCAACATGGTGTCTGCAATGTCACCCAAGAACAATGCCCCTGCCACCCCGAGAAAGCTTCCAACAAGAAGAAGCCAATGGTAAGAGTTAGGAAGGATGTTATTAGTTTTAGTAACAATGATATAACATATGTAATAACTCCTCATTCTGACCCTCTGGTTGTATCTGCACTTATTTCAAACATATAATTGACTACCAACTAAAACAAATATTTATTAATAATGGAAACTCGTAAAATTTGTTGTATCTTGATACCTATTTTAAGCTTGAATTAAAAAAGAATCTGAGAAAACCAACTGAAGGACCCTTATACAGACTAGATAATGAACCCATTGCAATCCAAGGGACCATTCAGCTAGAGGTCACACTGGGGACGTATCCAAAGACGGCATCCCGCATGCTCACGTTCCTAGTAGTCAACCTACTCTCGATCTACAATGTTGTCCTGAGATGACCATTCTTAACAGTATTTGGAGCAATAATGTTAATTCCTCACTTAAAAATAAGGTTCTTGACAGCACGTGGCGTTGGAGAGGTCCTAGGTGACCAAGACATCGACTGGACATAATATTTGTGACGGAACGGATATTCTATTTTTTTGTCCTCAGAATTTTTCGTCATTATAAAAAATAGAAACCTAAACCCAATTAACAACCTAAAGTTCTAGAGAAAAACGGACGGGGTCTCCCCTAAAATTAGGCTAAATAGAAATAAAGATCATACTTATAACCTGTAAATATACAGAATAACATCATTATAATATCCATCAAAAGGAATTCTCATTTCAGACATAAGATCACAAACGACGTATAATTCTCAACGATTTACATTTTACCTTTCCTATCCACTATATTAACAATTCGAAATAGAGATGTCATCTAAGACCTGTATAGAATTCAGAAAATATAAAGTGAAAGCAAAACTATAAACCTGTGAAAGTATAATTTTCTATTTCTTCACATGCATCACATACATTTTATATAATGAATTTATATACATAAAATCCATATACAAAATTCAATATTTACATTCAAACTGTTTCCTTTCAAGGTCTCCAAAATACTTCAGGTCTTCAAAAGTCTTTAGACTAAACTTTGAATCACTCCTTCTCATCTAGTACTAGCTCTACAGTCTCATCTAGAGAAAAAAATAGTAAACAGTGAGCCGAAATCTAATAAGGTATCAAAACATGTAGAATATACAATGTTTATACAGAATATAAGTACATATAAACAGTAACATAGAAATATTCAATTATGACAGTAGTAGAAGAATGCATGAAAGTAAAGAAAGTATAAATCAGTGATAATCACAGTAATTTCAAAAACGATAGCAGAACATAAATGCAGAAGATTATAGAGATGGCAGAGAACAGAAACACATACGTAAATCATGAGAAAAGTATAATTCCATATAAATAGGTCTTGATAATCATAATTCATACTTTCATGCGAAACATAAGTATTCTAGGATAAAAACCACGATAATTAGAAGAACGGAGGTGTCCATGGAAACAGAAATAGAGCATAATTCTATTTAAACATGCGTCAGAAATCATGAATCTGTACAATCGAGCTTCGATAATCATAAATCGGTAAATATAAATCAGAAGTCAGAAATCGATACAAAATCTATGAATTACAGAAAATCTCCTTTTCTATCAGTAAAGGACCTAACTAGTAGACCCTACTAGTAGATGAGGCAAATAATCGAGGATAGATTATATTCACTCAATATAATCTAAGGCCTATAACAGTTGTCCCTTCCCGTGAGACATCCCTTCTCACGGGATTCAGTGTAGTAATATCAGCCAATAACAGTAACTACCCTCTAGGATAGCGCTCTGAGAAAGGGTGGACTACATATAACTCTATAGATAGAGTTATCCTCGATTACCACCACAATATTTTAAGATATATCGGAGAGCCTAACCTGACTGTATATCAATCCCGGGTCTTAATTAACAGGATCAGAAATATTTTTCTTCCTATTTCTTAACTAAAAACTTATTAAGCTATAAAAATCAGTCAGAATTTCACAGTAACTCTTCAGTTAGCTTCAAAATATACAGTAATAGTTTGTAACCCTTCATATTTGCTTCAAAATATACAGTAATAGTTTGTAACCCCTCAGATTTGCTTCAGAATATGCAATAATAGTTTGTAACCCTTCAAATTTGCTTCAGAATATACAATAATAGTTTGTAACCCTTCAAATTTGCTTCAGAAATCCTTAGAAAATTTAACAGTATAAATCCATGTAAATTTTTCAAATGTAAATCACATTTTGAATATTATCAAATTATAGATTAACTTTTACATATTAGAAATTTTGGATTAAAACCATTAAATCCCTTTATTTCGTACTTAGGGTTTCGCCAAAACTTTCAGACCATAAACGAACACTAAACACGTGTATTTTCATGAAATTGGATGTATATTTAGCAGTATATATAAGTAAGTATGAAATTTGTTCAATTAATGAGAAGAAACGTGTATTATTTATAGTAAACATGCAGAATCGTGGATTTAAAACATAAATACAATATTTGAGGTATCAAAACGTTGTAAAAACGGTATATAACATCCGAAGTACACTTGCCTGAGTACGATTTAGAGTTATCATTACTCTGATCGGAACTGGACAGAAGATTTTTTCCCTTTCTTTTCTCTTCCCTCTCCTTCCTCCTTCTCCTCTTCGCGCTGCTCGTCGTTCTGCTAAGGGAAAAAGCCCCAAATCCCATTTAAAACGAACGAAAAAGGGGATCACGTGCGTAATACACGACCGGCGCTTGAGCACCGGTTGAGTAGTGCTCGAGCACCCGCTCTCATAGAATCACGCTTGAGCACATTGCTCATAGCCGGGGCCGCTCCCGCCTTGCCTCAGGCGCATCCTCGAGCACAACTTTTATATTTTTGCGCTCGAGGGGTGCTCGAGCGGTAATCAAGCGCCCTGCGCTCCTTAACCTATTTCGCCTCATATTGCTTCGGTATCAAATTTTTTTACTATATTTAACCCTTAATATGATTTTTATCCATATAATTATTCCATAATAATTATATTTTGGGATCGAAACTTCACAATATTTATCTCAAATCACTCAGACAACTCCTGACTAACCAACTGAGGACTTTGATCTCTAGGACGAAGCGACCCTACAGCAAGCACAGTTCGGTGAATTAACTGACCAGATCCCAACGAGCCTGAGAAAGATATATAGATCGGGAGCTCGCTAAATGGGTCACTTGCGCAATTAGTTAATAACTTTCCTCTAGCAAAATTCTAATGTATTTGTGCAAACACTTGCCGATATGCAAGAGATACCAACCGGAGTAATAATTTACAAGTTGAGCATCGATCCTGATCACAAACCCGTTGGAAAAAAGTGGAGAAACCACTCCATCGAGAAGTTAATTGCCATATGGGAAGAAATAAAGAAGCTACTCGATACAGGCTTTTTAAGAAAGGTTCAGTATTCAGACTTGATATCCAATGTGGTCCTTGTCATAAAGAGCAAGAAAAATGATGGATGTGAGTCAACTTAACTGACATGAATAAAGTGTGTCCAAAAGACAGTTTTCTATTGTCAAGAATTGATCTTCTGGTAGACTCTACATCCAGACATGAGTTATTAAGCTTCATAGATGGTTATTTAGGTTACAATTAGATTCGGATGAGTCATAAAGATAAAGAACATAATTCCTTAATGACGGACTAAGGAACATACTGTTACAAAGTCATATCTTTTGGTTCAAAGAACATAGAACCAACTTACCAACGACTCATAAATAAAATGTTCAAGACTCAGATTAGTCGGAATATGAAAGTATATGTGGACAACATGTTTGTCAAAAGCAGAACAACCGGTGACCATATTCACAACCTCAGAGAAGCTTTCGAGGTATTTAGGACACACCGGATGAGATTGAATCTGACCAAGTGTGCAGTCAGAGAAATTTCTAGGAAGTTCCTCGAATTTATCATCTCTTGGTAGGGAATCGAAGCAAACTTTAAGAAGATAAAGGCCACTATAGATATGAATCTACCGCAAAATATGAAAGAAGTCCAAAGGTTCATTGGAATACTCACAGCACTCTTAATTCCTAGTGAAATCAGTAGAAAAATATCTCTCCTTTTTTAAGTCCCTAAGAGGAACAAAGGCGAGAGGCTTCCAGTGGTCAGTCGATTGTCAAGCAGCCATCTAAGAATTGAAAGAATACCTCACCAACCTCCCTCTCTTGATGTCACCATAAGAAGGCGAAGAGTTATACTTATATCTCATGATTTCAAATATGGTGCTAAACTCAATCCTAATTAGGGAACAGTATGAGGTACAACGACTAACTTACTATGTTAGCAAAATCCTAACGAATACCAAGACACATTACTCACACGCTAAAAGTGTGACGGAATGGCCATATTCCACTATATATGACCTCCATCAAATTATCGTACTTATACCGTATTAAAATATATACTATGGTTAAAAGATATACATATATATATATATACTTACAGGGGTGGACTTAAATTTTTCTTTTATTTTACATTGCGTACACAGGATCGTATAAGGCCAGAGCTCTTGAGTCGGCCTGATTAAGTGAGACGGTCGAACTAGGTCGGCCAACATCTTAACCGTCTAAGGATTTTAGGTTGGTCTGCCGGACAGATAAATCCCAAAACGAATTGAGATGCTACTAGGAATCATAAATTCTTCCCAATAGAAATTTAGCAGAGGCAGATAATTTACCAATTAATTAATATAACAGAATCGTTTTATAAAATTTTTCAAAAGAATCAAAAGAGATTTACATCAATATCACTCATGCACTGCTACTTAATTCCTGATCAGTCTTCTGCCTAGCTAGTCCATCAGACTTTATTTTTTTTCGTCCGGTATAAACTCATCATCATCTAAAAAAATAAAAGGGGTGTGAGCCAAGAGCTCAACAAGGTTCCTGTAAGAAAAAGTTATGCATAATAATAATTAGCGTAGAAACAGACAAAACATGATGAAGGCATTCATGCATGCAGATCATGAAACATGGCCGGAGTCAAATTTATAAATACATGTGTCAAAGTCATCTTCATGCAAATTGGTTTCCAAAGCATGTTTATATTTCAAACCAGATTCCGTCAAAAATTGGCTACATTTAAGGTCCGTAACTTTTGACCGACAAATGGCTATATTTAAGGTCCGTACTGTGGCAGACCGGCCTTATTCCACAGCATAAAGCCGTCGCCAAGACTAAAATCCATACCTTACAAATAAATTTAATAAATAATACGAGATTAACATAAAAATTTTCTTTTCTTTTACACAGGATTTCATGATGCCAAACTACAAGAGATGCTTTCTAGACATATCAATCCCATTATCCAAAAAGTAATCACGGAAACATGCTAACATTCAAAGGTTCATAACAGCGGAACAATTTTACAACTTTTCTCAAAACATCAAAAGGAAAAATAAATAAAGCTCTTCATTGATCAGCTCCGGTTATCTATACCGTCTAGCTGCTTCATATGGTTTTACTCAACTTCGTCCTCCATAAGCCTTTCTTCATCTGAAAATAGTAAGAGTGAGCGACAAAGCCCAGCAAGATACTCACATGCAGAAAATATAAACATATATATAAGCGGATCAAAACAGAGTTTTATAATATAACTTAGCATACGAAAATCATTATATCTTTTTTTCTTTATTTCTTATTCTTATTATTTTGTCTGTGCAGAATCCATAAAAATCATTCGTAATTCTTATCATCTTTAGGGACCGGACGGGAGCAGACAACATCGAGGACGGATTGTGTATAACCTCACAATCTAAGGTCGTATCCTCTCATTATGCTCCCCAAGGTGGGAGGTAATACCTTTAACCCGGCATACGGAGTCGTAGTCCAAAAGTCTTATGCCACCAAAAGTTCCCTCCCGTGGCCCAGGAGGCAATCCTCGAGTGTCACTCTAATATCTTTCATCCATCTTTAACAGCAAGTTTAATGGAAACTCAATTCTTAGTTCATATCTTTTAATGGCCATCCATCATAGTTCAAAAGTTGAAAGTCATAGAGTTCCACTTGCTGTCCAGATTATATACATTAGCCTTATTCTTAATTTCATCAATTGAAGTCCGTATAACTTTTTCTTTAATCATCTTAAAGCCGAAGTTGTTTTCTTAAAAATCGGAGTCGTTTTTCCTTAAAACCAGAGATCTTTTCAACAGAAACCGGAGTTCAAAAGCCGGAGTTCTTTTTCCATCTTAAAGCTGAAGTTCTTTTCCTTAAAAATACGGAATTCTTTTTCTCAAAATGCCGAAGTTCTTTTCTCAAAAAGACGGAGTCTTTTTCTCAAAATGTCGGAGTTCTTTTTAAAAGCCGGAGCTCTTTTCTAAAGAAGACGGAGTTCTTTTCTCAAAAAGGACGAAGTACTTTTCAAAACGGTGAAATTCTTCTTCTAAAAAGGCCGAAGTTCTTTTTTTTTAAAGGCTGGAGCTCTTTTTAAAAGGACAGAGTACTTTTTCTTCAAAAGGCAGAGTGCTTTTTCTCAAACAGACGGAGTGCTCTTTCTTAAAAGGACGGAGTGCTCTTTCTTAAAAGGACGGAGCACTTTTTCTCAAATGGTCGGAGTAATCTTTCTTAAAAGGACGGAGTGCTTTTTCATTAAAAGTCCAGAGCTTTTTTTTGTAAAAAAGCAGAACTTCAAATTTCAGACACACACATGGCCGATTTCAAAATTCAACTTAGGACTGGTTTTAAATTCAAGTGCTCAAGGCCGGTTTCAAATTCAAGTACTCACGGCCGGTTTCAAATTCAAGTACTCACGGCCGGTTTCAAATTCAACCTAGGGCCGGTTTCAAATTCAACATGAAGAAGGTCGATTTTGATTTTAACATGCATAAGGGTCGATTTCGATTTTCATGAACAATTACCAAATACCTTTCTTTTAACAAAACCAGAAGTTTCTTCTTTAAATATGAAATTATCAAAGTTTATATAATCATACATTAAGCAGAATAAAATCAAACATTATGAATATCAGGATTTTTAAACATGCAATTCAGAACAATTCTTCCTTAAATCAGATGAACAAAACAGATTTCATACATAGAACCAATTTCATACATACTAAAACATAATTTTATAAGAATATCAGATATACTCGTATCGCAAACATACATAATCATGAACTTTAAAACAGGGTGAGTATTCTTGCCTGGGTTTCTTCTACATTGTCTTGATCTTTTGGCCTTTCTTTACTAGACAACTCTATTGCGTATCATTTTCTTACTCCTCTAGTTCTTATTTATAGGCCTTAGGTCTAATGACTATTACTAATGATTGGCAATACATGAGGAATATTTCTTATTTATGGCTCTACACTTTTCAAAAAGTTCCATTATTAATTAGATCATTTATGGTTTTACATTTTCAAGGAGTTCATTAATTCCTAATTAACTGAACTTAACGGAATTTAGATTTCCTAATTAATTCCTGGTTCACTGAACTTAACAGGATTTAGCTTTCTCATGTAAACACATTCAATTCCTTCTACACGACTTCTGGTCAATACCTGTTGACTGGATTATCAACTTCGACTTTCCCATATTCTACTCCAGCCTCCAATACACAAAGCCACTCCGTCCTTCAAAACCACTTCGGCCTTACATTTATATAATGTACTTCGGCCTTCAATGGAACAAACCCGATTTCACAACATGTACAAGGCCGGTTTTGATTTTCTTTAAAGTGGCTGATCTTGATAATGATAGAGCCGGACTTGTTTTGTACTAAGGAATAACCGAACTTCTATTATACTAAGGGGTAAGCCGAACTTCTCTTTATCAAGAAAAAGCTGAACTCGATTTTCATTAAAGAAACGCCAGACTCAATTTTCATCAAGTAAAAGCTAGACTCGATCTTGTAAAAGCCAGACTCGATTTTCATCAAAGAAATGCCGGACTCGATTTTCATCAAGGAAATCCAGACTTCTTTTCGTCATGCAAGGGTAGAACTTGATTTCATCTTAAGGCCGATTTACTTTTCTTATTACATTTTTTGGTCAACTGGCGTTGACCGGATTATAAGGACTTGATGACTGGAATTTCCTATGTTCTAGAATCTGGGCCGTTACACGTACCTCTTGACCAACATATCTCAAATAACGGCTACATTTAAAGTTTGCATCTCTCAACCCTATTGACCATCAAATCTCATAAATGTCTACATTTAAGGTCCGTAACTCTTAACCAACAAAATGGTTACATTTAAGGTCCGTAACTCTTAACCAACAAAATGGCTACATTTAAGGTCCGTAACTCTTAACCGAGAAATACCAAATAACGGCTACATTTAAGGCTTACAGTTCTCGGCCATCAAATCTAGTTTCATAACCCATGAGCATCCAAAATTCGAAAGCAATACATCCAAAGTTCATAATGCATAGAGACCGAATTTCTTAAACGATAAAAATAACCGGACTTCTTTACCATACAAATAACTGGGCTTCCTTAAACATACAAGTAACCGGACTACTTAAACATGCCAATAACCGAACTTCTTAAACATATAATAAGCAAATATTCGGAGTTCTTCCATGTTGCAGATAAATGAAGTTCTTCTGTAATGCGAATAATCCAAGTTCTTCAATGGTGCATTCATAAACATTAATAATCATGCAAAAAGTAATTATCTTATCATGTTTCACGTAGGTTCATAACAAAAAGAGCGAGCAAAAAAATAATATTACTTAACAGACTTTAAACATTAATTTATTAAAACGTAGAGTACACTTGCCTGATTTTCGAACTCCCTTACCCAAGTCTGGCCTAGAATTTTTTCTATCATTTCTTTTGTCTCTTACGTGCCTTTTGTTCTTAAGCTCCCTCCGAAAAACTCTTGTCTCTTACCCCCATATTTAGTATTTATAGGCAATGGAGTTGGTAAGAGTAAGTGGAATAAGTCACCTACTACAAATATTTTATTATTATTTGTTCTTCTAGAGAATTCCTGAGAATTCAAGATTATTCGAGCAGGCAGGAGCATGTAGAAGTAGTTCACCCACTCTGCTTTGACCACTTCGGCCTTAGATAAATTTTTGGTTAGTAAGTCAATCGGGTTAACTCTCATACTTGATCAATTCATTCATTATTCTACTTTAATTGTCTTTTGGCACTCCATCTTGGTCATTTTCTCCGAAAATTTTCTTCGAAAATTGTCTCCGAAAACTCACTCAATTGTATCCAAAAATCGTTTCCAGAGACTCACTCAATTGTCTCTAAAAATCGTCTTCGGATACCCACTCAATCGTGTCTAGAAATCATCTTCGTATTTTACTTAATGGCATCTGGAAATGGTCTCCAGAATTCATTCAATCATACCGGCTATTTTGGCCATACTGGACAAATCACGCATACCGAGCCATTTGCATCATTTTGACATTTTGCATAGACATTCACACTGGTCGTTCTCATTAATGAAAGCCAGTATTGTGCCAACTTATCCAGTCAATGTGTTGACCGAATATTTTGACAACCGGTCTTTTCCTCTTTTTGGCCCTTCATTCAATCGGGAATTTTATACCACTTCTGATTTTTAGTGCAACTAGCCATTTTGCCATTCCAGGCAAAATTGCACAATTATCGATCAACGTGTTGACTAAAATTTTGGCAACAGGCTGCTTTTCTGGGTATTTTGTTTAATGGGCCAGTCAATGCATGTTGACTAGATTCCTTCCTCCTTTCCTGCCGGTCACCAAATTCTTGTCCGGACATTTTCGCACAAGTCCTTGGGCCTTATTTTTTTGTCCTCAGCCCTCATTTTATTTTAACCGGTCAACGCATGTTTGACTGAGTTCTTCCTCATTTCAGCTAGTCATTAATTTCATCTGGTCAATGCATGTTGACCGGATTCTTCCTCCTTTCTTGCCGGTCAATTATTCTTGTCCTTAGATAATTTCTTATCCATTAAGATAACTTCTCATAAATTAATTAAGTCAAAACCTAATTATCCAGCCTTAATTTCTATTGTTGAGAATCAGGACATTACAAAAAGGATTGCTTTGGTACTCGTTGGTTCCACCAGGAAGTTACGACCATACTTCTAAGTACACAAGATCATTGTCCTAATAGTCCAACCACTGAAAACGATCCTGCAAAGACCGGACACATTTCAAAGACTAATAAAATGGGCTATCGAATTGGGTGAGTTTAACGTAAAATTTTGACTGTGGTTGACTATAAAAGGGTAGCCTCTTGTAGATTTTATAGTCGAAATGACAACTTGATTCCAGATACTCTCAATTCAAGCAAAAGCCCTAACCAGCAAGAAGAAGCTCCGACTTGGATATTACACGGGAATAGATCATTGACTCAATTAGGAGGCGAAGCAGGCATCATCCTAAAGTCTCTAGACAAGTCATAGATGAAATATTTGATGACCCTTAGATTCCCCACAACTAACAATATCGCTAAGTACGAAGTGTTACTAGCCGGACTTAGGCTGGCAAGTGAATACTCAATGAAGAATCTGACTGTCTACAATGACTCGAAGCTAATTGTTAACCAAGTTCTTGAAAGTTTTGAGTTGTCTAACCCTTTACTCACAAGATATCTTGCTAAAGCAAAAGGTTTAACCCAAATGCTTGATAGAATTGAAATAGTCTGCATCCCAAGGTAAGATAACTCGAAGGCACATAGTTAGCAAAAGTAGTGGCAATTGGCAATCCTGAACAATATACCTGAGATATGTGAGAAATTCTTGCCACCCTAAGCATAGAAGAACCAGAATAAGTGGTGCTACAAATTTTGTGTGACAATAACTTGATGACTCCATATAGAAAGCATCTCATTGATGGCCTTTTGCTGGAGAACCCAGAAAATGTCAAGCATATAAAAAAGACACCAGGCTGGTATACCCTCATAGATGATAAACTATACTTATATGGGTACTTTGTCCCTTACGTGAAGTGTCTCACGCCAGAAGAAGCTGACTATGGGTTAGCAAGGTTCACCTCGGTATCTATAGATCACATATAGAGGGAAAGA
Source organism: Nepenthes mirabilis (assembly GCA_025585075.1). NCBI lineage: Eukaryota > Viridiplantae > Streptophyta > Magnoliopsida > Caryophyllales > Nepenthaceae > Nepenthes > Nepenthes mirabilis. The sequence goes on along the minus strand of JAODPA010080978.1, from coordinate 11,383 downwards.
ATTTGGCATTTAAAGTCATACGATAAGGCTACTATTGGCTGACTATAATGCAAGATGCCGTTAAATTTGTAAAGAAATGCGAGAACTATTAAATTCACGGTAACATTCCTCATCAACTAAATACAAAGCTGCATATCCTGCGGTCGCCATGGCTGTTCGCACAATGAGGGCTCAACATACTCAGTCCATTGCCATTACTTCTGGGCAGAGGAAATTTATCATAATCGGCATTGACTCCTTTACCAAATAGGTGGAAGTTTCCCCACTAGCATGGATAACCGAATAGAATGCAATGGAGTTCGTTCGGTAGAGTATCATATACAAATTTAGAATTCCTGAGGTCATAGTAGCCAACAACGGAACCCAATACATTGACGAAAGGTTTACCAAGTACTGTATGAGTTTGGAAATACGAGTAGTTCACACTTTCATTATCTATCCACAAGCGAATGGATAACTAGAAGTAACGAACCGAATTTTGTTGCACAGGTTAAAAACGAAGGTATAAGACGTAAGGAGCTCTTAGACGGATGAGCTAACTTCCATATTGTGGTCATGTAAGACAATACCGAGAGAATCAACATGTGAGACACCCTTCAACTTATACTACAAGACTAAAGTAGTCATCCTGGTAGAGATCAATTTACCCAGCTTCAAAGTCAAGAGTTTTGACCCACTCAACAATTTTTAACAACTCAGAGAGTATTTCTACTTACTCAAAGAAACCTAAGACATATCCAGATTGTACATAGTGGCTTATCAATAATGGATTGCTCGGTACTACAACAGGAAGGTGAGAGCACGTCGATTTGAGGTGGGGGATCTAATTCTATGAAGTATAGAGGCAATAGGCAAGATCGTTGGCAGAAATAAACTATCCCCAAATTAGGTGAGACCATTCCTTATCTCTATGATTCTCTAAAACAATACATATAAGTTACGCGCTCAGAATGACAAACTAGTTCCGAGGACATGGAATGCCATTCACCTCCAAAAATATTATTAGTGAACCCTCTCCAAACACAGGTAAGCCTAGCATATGCCATGCAGATTACTTGTTCAATGAATCATATTTCAATTAATAAATGATTATTTGTTTGCTCTATTGTCCTTATGAATACTTGCTTGTTATTGCATAAATCAAATAGCCTAGATTACCTCTAAGTCGAGTGAACACCTTCACCCGCTACAACATGGTCAAAAACCTTGGTGCAACTAACCGAGCAACCCATACGTGATCAAAAATAACGGCCCGAGGGGCTTACGAATGAAAGTCAAACCTACCCATTAAAGTGGCCACTAAAAATCTTAGGGGGCTTAATCAGCATACGTGTGACAATATCTTCTGAAGGAAAGGGTATCATCAATCAACAGTGATCGATAGACTAGAATCAGACGCACAAAAGTTACGACGTCATTTAATAAGGCTGAGCACCTACGATTATGTGTGAAAAATGGCCTAAACTTCAACAAAGCCCAGTAACCACGGCAGCCAAACCCAATCGACCCTAGTGAGGCTCACCAACATGCATGCTACGACTTCCTCTCATTGGAAAGAGTATCATTCAATAATGTCAGCATGCTACAACTTCCCCTCACAAGAATAAGCACAATCAGACAGGAACATCCAAATCAAGCTCGGCAGCTATAGCTACAATACTTAGTTGGCAAACAATGTAATGTTGAATAGAGAAATTCAGCATAAACACAAAAATATCAACTGATTTATTAAATGATCAAAATGTACAGCAAAGAACATCCATCTGTTTCTAAGAGATAGCAAATTGCCTACACTCACATGATACGACTTTCTTAAGAAGCGGAACCCCCCCGGTGGACATATTGAAGGCTCCCTACTTGCCTCTGAGAAATTGAACAAATCAGAGTGATGAAGAGTTTCAGCATTCTTTGGATCAAGGTACCCTAAAGAAAAGTCAGGAGCAACCAAGAACACAATCCTCCTACACTGGAATAAGCCGCCCCAAAATCTGTCATCCAATAAGTGTCCAACCTCTTTTGTTTAGAATCAAGTCCTTAGCTCCCCTGTGAGTTGAGCACACCGGCCTCTAAGATCGATGAGCTACTGCTTGGCCTCCTACAACTTGTTCGAAGATTCATGGAACCTCACGATCCATCCGGACAACTCTCTGTTGAGAAAATCAACCCAACCTTGGCTTTGCTGAGCTTTGATAATGGAAACATTAACCCAGATATCCATCTCCCTGAGCACATTAGGATCAGCAAACCTCTGAGACAGGCAAAAAATCTCAACATCTCACTGACACAAGCCAACCGCCACTTGACGTAATAACTCCTACGACTATCAAACAAACGACAATAATCAAATGGGAGCAACAACGAGAATGAGAATGAAGAATCATGCAACCCATACCTCAATAAAAGACTACTCATCCGAAGAAGATGGACAAGGTGTAGTTCTTGGTAAGGAAGTAGTTGGAGGCCTCCAGCACAACAGAGGCACCTCAGTAGTTGTCGCAGCCTCAGTATTATTATCCACATACTCTTCGACCACCTGACTGCCATTAGAATCCTCCTCAACAAGAGCAACAGAAGGGGTGGTAATAGGCACATCGGGTAATGAACTAATCATAATAGGGACCCCATACTCAGCTAAGCTTGGAGAGTTGATTGGTTCACCCAGTCTACCAATTTTGAGATCACTTATTCTCAGAGTAAGAGTGGGGGGCTCTTTGCCATCGGTAAACCCAGTCACCTTCTCAAAAAATTGGGGAACTGGAGAAGACTGGATGGAGTCAAGTCTCCGAGATGACTCATCGGTATTCCATGCCATCTCCATAGTGGCCTCCCCCTCAGTGGCCCAGTTGGAATCGGTGAAGGGGAAAAGTGAAGGAACTGCCCTGCTACCCACCCTCTCAGGGGAATTCCGGATGAATAACTTCTCCGATTTCCTCTTGAGCTAGTGAAACAGCATGGCGGCAACATTTGTCCCTTTCGTCCAATCCATCTACTCAGCTCAAGCAAGCGCCTCCTCAAATAACCAAAAATTATTATGATGTAGGGAATTAGAATGCTTCTCCATGAGCTCCATCAATGTCTTTGTCCGACGCTCCTCCCAACTCAAAATATCGCCAGCATAGATGGCATCCACTCTATCCCAATTGTTAGAAGGGGCCTAATCGGAAGCGACCGCCAAATAAAAGAATTAGTCCTTTCAACCCTTTATTGGGTTTGGGTTCCCCCCACTTATTTGATATTATCCACAAGGGGTGAACAAAATCAAGTCTATGACCTGGTTAAACTGGAAGATTGCCTTCATGATAAAAGCATCTAGGGCATGTTCATAGTGACGGAAAAAGACACACAAAGTGTAATTCTTGAATTTTCATCAGGGTTATTTTGAGTGGAGGTGAGTAACTAGAATCTCTATAGCCACCAGGATCTCATACAGCTCCTATGCGAAGGGCTACAAAGGCCTCCCTTCAGATAGGTCTCGTAGATAGTAATGAACCCGTGTAAGGAACACAAGCCCTATTGTCATTAGTTGGTAGTTTGTATGAAATGGTGCTCAAAATATTATATTTCTTATATTGAAATTCCATATCAGCAGAAATAAGAACAGATTGAATCGCGTCAATGCTCCAGAGAGCTATGGAAGTAAGACAAGTAAATTAGGGCAGAGCGATTCGAATAGAGAAAAGAAGTGCAAAAACAGCAAAGGCTCAAAGTTTATATAATCAAAGCCTTGGCTCAAAGATGGTGTCGTTCACGGATACCAAAGAGACGCGTCTCCATGATGGCTACAACACATGTCCGCACTGTAGAATGTCATGGCACATCAGTCTCATTATGCTAGTAATGATGATTTCATGCTACACTTCCCTGCACAGCCTGCAGACCACTGATGGCTTTGGCACCTAGATTGACAAGTCGGCGACATAGTGTGGGTCATAGATGTGACGGAATGGGTTATTTTTCTCTAATAACCTCCGTCATTAAAACAAATAACTAAAGCCCATAAGAAAATATCACAAATATTTGAAAAAAATCGTGCAGAATTTCTTCTAAAAATGGGTCAAAAATCATACAAACAACTTGTATACACAACCCTGCAATACATATAAACCTCCAGATCTCAAAATTCAATCTACAATACAATTACAATTCATCCACATGATCAACAAATGCCATATATACATCCATGGCTCCAATTTAACATTTCTATTTACTACATCACATTCAGAAGAAAGATGCCATTTAAGATCTGTATAAATCTAAAAATTAGAACTATTTTTCATAAGATAAACCTACAGAAGTATAAATATTATTCCAACAAAATACATAACATGTTAAAACCATACATATACAATTTCCATGCATAAGTTAGCCAATTACATTCAAGCTATCAGAACTCTTAAAAGTTCTTCAAAGGACTTCAGATCTCCTCAAGGCTTCTTTCGCTAAATCATTTCTTTACTTTTTCTTGTAGGTTAGTAGCTCTACTGTCACATCTGGAGGGAAAAAAATAGAAGAGTGAGTTGAAACCTAACAAGGTACCATAAAATATACAAATATAAAATCTTTCGTACAGAACATAAATGCAGTAAAGTAAAAGTCATGGAAATTGCCGATGAACAGAAACACATACGGAACCATGAGAAAAGCATAAATCAATATAAACATGTATCGAAAATTATAAATTAGTATTAGACTTTGTCTGCTATTTGAAATTCAACTTTACTATCCGATGGACCCAAACTAATAGACCCTACTTGTGACGGATCGGATTATTTTCCTTAAACAACCTCCAACAAGGATAAAATAAACTAGAATTCCTAATTAAAAATTATTATATTCTGTAGAAAATTGGGTAGAGTTCCGTTTGTAAATCGAGCATTTGTCAAAAATACAAACACCTGCAAATCAACCCTGCACAACAATCTACAATCATCCACAAAACTACAAGTCTTATTGTTCAATATTCTACACAGGATCTAATCGCCGTATCAATCAAGATGGCGCCAACATTATAACTCCAGTATAATGCCTGTGGGGAAGGATGCCAATTAGGAACCTCGATCATAGCCACAATAAGAAGGACCTGCTGAAGCATAAAAGATACCATAATATACAGTGAAACTAATTCATCATTCATCCATGCTAAATACCATATATCATCACCATACATGTTTTACACAGTTTATAAAATATAGCCAAAATTCCTGTTTCATATACAAAAACAGCTAAGTCCTATGTCCCGCGTGCAATATCAGCTGTCTATCGTACCTTTAGGATCTACTCTGACTCGTCGGGCATCAGTGTGTTCATGTCTGAAAGACACATATATAGCAAGGGAGAGCGTAAAGTCCAACAAATGAAATCATACACCACTAACTATAGTAATATATAGGAAAGACAGTAACTGGGTAAGGGAAAATCATATAACTTGGACAAAGAAAGCATGTGAGGAGAGGGAGCATCGGGAATTATTTAGTTCACATGTTTGTTTTGGTTACGTTCATTGACTTTCATTACTTTCATCAATCTTTGCAGATTCAGGCTAGTAGGTCGTACTAACCAACGATGTGAGAGGACGAGGAAAGGAATGTATCTGCTACACATTCTAAGGCCAGCTACATTTTAGGTTTGCAGCACTCGACCATTGACTACATTTTAGGTTTGCAGCACTCGACCATCAGCTACATTTTAGGGCTGCAGCACTCAACCATCGGCTACATTTTAGGCCTGTAGCACTCGGCCGTCTCACTCGCCCCATATCCCCTGGGGACCAGGGCAATCCTCGTTCTTTCATAGTAGCATCCTAAAGCGTACCCTACACACCACCCACCCCCAAGAGCGGCCGGAGTATTCTTTAGGTTCCCACCGTGATGTACACGGTAAGCTAAAGGATACTACCCCTATAATCCGTGGTCATAGTTTCAAGATTAGTCTTAATCCTTGAAGAGGAATCCACCATTGCCATATATATTCTCAAACTGGGAAATCACATTCCCATTACTTGTCTCAAATCGGGAGACTAAGTCTATCACTTTACATTTTGTGGATTCCATTCCATTTACTTATTCGGTTCCTTTCTTTTATTTGGAGCTTAGATCTTTCAACTCGTAAGAGAGCTTGATTATACTTACCTTCGTGGGTCAAACACCACCTTAGAAGCCCCCGGGACGCATTCCCCTCACTCTTGGTATACAATTACACATTTTAGAGCTTACAATTTAACATAGCATTCATTTATACGTTTCCATTACAATTGAAGAGAGCTAAAGCATGTATACTTACCTTCCAATTTCGGAGGAACATTGTTAGGCCACTTTTAGAGGACTCGGATGCCTCGAACGGACCAAATTTTACGGAATCGGTCATCCGGTCAACACATACTTACTTCAGGGATGCAAGGATTCATATTCTAGAGTCAATTCAACATTTTATGAAGGTAAAAACATGTAATTTTCACTTCATGTCTCGGGTAAACAGTGTCAGCGCCCATTTAGAGGGCTCGAACGCCGCGAACGGGTCGAGACATGCGAAATCGATCACGCGGCCGACGTATATACACATTTAGGATGTAGGGATTCACATTTTGGTGTCAATTTAACGAAATGAGGGGCGGAAATAGGAAACCCCAATTTTCCATAGGTTAGGGTTTGACGATACTCCACCGGTCGGATCGGTGAGTAAATCGGACAATAAATTACATAATTCTTGGTCTCAAGTCACGGGTACCACATTTTTCATGGTTCAGGTGGGTATCGAGACAAAAATATCCAATAAAAACCAAAAAAACATCGGAAGAGGAAAGTTAGTGGGTATGAGAACACTTGCCTCGACGCGTGCTATCACTTTCGTAACTAGCTCCCAGGCGGATTCGGACTCTACGGCTCGATCTCCTCCTTTCTCTCTCTAAAATTGGTGCTCTCTCTCTCTCCTCCTTTCCAAAAACGCTCTGGAAAATGAAAAAGTGGAAGAAAAGCGAAGCAAGTCGTGTTTTATATACCAGTCGGGGCGCTCGAGCGCCAGGCGAGCGAGCGGCGAGCGCGGCCTCGCTGTCGGCCTGTGCTCGAGCCCGCACAAGCACTCAGCGGGTGGGGGAGCTACTAGATTTTACTGCTCGAGCGCCGCTCAAGCGCTCAGCAGGCGGGGAAGCTACTGGATTTTACCTCTCGAGCGCACAGCAGGCACATTCTGCTGGCAGCATTTCGGCAATTTATGACCCGATTTTCCTTCTGAGACGAATACTTATACATTCAATAGGTCTAGTATTAATTATCACATTGATTTCTTCGTATTTATTGTATTTTTAGACCCAAAACTGTGACGGAACAGATATATATATATATATTTTCTCAAATGATTCCGTTAGTCAGGACAGAAATAAACAGCCTGTACAGTGACTCAGTACATGCATACAACTAACATAACACGCAAACATAGGATCACAGATGCAATCTAGGACCCATATAAGATATCTATAAAAATATGCAGCGGAAGCCGATCTAAAAATCTGTCAAAGTATTCATATTCATACCCACAAACTCATTCATGCATACATAGGTGTAATGGTCCAATTACAATTTGGAATATATATTCTATCAAGACTGCTTTCTCTGTGATAACTCTAAAAGTACTTTAAATCTTCAAGAATCCTTTATATTGAACTCTAGTCTTTCTCGTCAGGTACTACTCTACAGTCTTCTCTGGAGGGGAAAAATAATAAAATAGTGAGTCGAGACCCAATAAGGTACATGCAGGTATGCAGTAAAACATATATGCAGAACAGAACTCAATAAAACAGATACCGTTGAACATGAAGAAATAAATGTCATAAGGAAGTAGAATTACGATACAGGCGTAAAATAAAAACAATCAAGTTTCAGAAATCAGAAATCATTGTACTCTTGTTTCAGAAAGTAGAAGTCGGTCTTACCTCCATATTTTACAGTAATCTCATATTTATTAGTAAAGGACCCTACTAGTAAACCCTACTAACGGAGGGGGCAAATAATCGAGGATAGATTGTGTACATCTCCCCACAATCAACGGCAATAAACAGAACAGAAGATCCTACCTCACGAGATCCTTCCCCAATCCAAGGGGGCGCCGGCTAGAATAGAACAGAAGTTACCCTCCAATTATAACGCCCAGAGGAGGGGCGGACCACATATAACTCCATGGATAGGGTTATCCTCGATTACCACCATAACATTCTAAGGCATACCAAAAAACCTAACCTGACTGCATATCAGTCTTGGGTCCACAATAACAGAAACAGAAACATTTTCTTCTTATCGTTTACTGAAAACCGTTTTCAGTATTAGTTGAAAACATCACTATTAATCCTTCAGAGATTGTGTACAGATATCTTAAGGCCGGTTCAAAATTTATGTACTTCAAGCCAGTTTCAGATCACATAACTTAGTTCAAAAATCATATACTTTAAGTTGGTTTCAAATCATAGAACTTATACATTTTATTTCAAAGTCGGTTTCAATTTACAATACAAGTGCCTGTTTTGAAATCACAGTGCAAATGCCAGTTTCAAAATGCTCTAAGGCCGGTTCAACTTTCATTGGCAAATTTCCGATTTCAAAATGCAGTTCAACTTTCATGGGCAAATTTCCAGTTTCAAAATGCTCTAAGGCCGGTTCAACTTTTATGGGCAAATTTTCGGTTTCAAAATGCGGTACAACTTTCATAGGCAAATTTTCGGTTTCAAAAAATTCTGGTTTTAAAATGCGGTTCAACTTTCATGGGCAAATTTTTGGTTTTAAAATGCGGTTCAACTTTCATTGGCAACTTTCCAGTTTCAAAATACTCTAAGGTCGGTTCAACTTTCATAGGCAAATTTCTGGTTTTAAAATGCCATCTAAATGCCGGTTTCACAGCTTAATACAAGTAAGGTCGATCGGTGGCCTTTATGAGAATGCAGAACAGAGCTTCCTTTAAACATGGCATTAACAAAAATTCTTCTTTAATTCAGATGATCAGAACAATGTCATACATACTTTAACATAATTTCATCAAAGTCAGATATATTTGCATTTCAAACATGAGCTTTAAAAACAGGGAGTACACTTGCATGAACTTTAAAACGGGGTACACTTGCAATATTCTTAAAAACAGAAAGAGTAACGTCCGAAGTACACTTGCCTGACTATTGTTCGCCCACCCTTACAGACTGGAAGCTTTCTCTCCTTCTCTACTCCTTACTGTTCTTCTTGCGGGTTGCTCGTGCCAACTTCCTTGTTCGAAACTAGGTGTATATAGAGGAGGGGTTAGGTGGAGTAGGTGGGATAAGTTACCGACCTGGTACTTCTTTTCAGAGGGTAGGTTAGAGTAAGTTGGTTCAGTTATTCACTTTGGTACTTCTTTGCAGTGATTAGGTGGAAGCAAGTAGGGTGAGTCACCTACTTGGTACTTCTTCTCAGACGGTCAATGGGGTAGTTCACTTACTCTATTCAGTTGGGATCTAGTTGGGTTCTAACTAATCGGTAAAGTTGGTCCTTGTCTTTAGCTTGTCCTTAATTTATTCCTGAATTCGGTAGTCAATTTTGGCAAGTCAATATTCTCTTCAAAATCGGCCAACCGGTTAACAATTTTAAATCCGGTCAACATCTTCAAAATCCGGTCAACACTTTCAAATCCGGTCAACAACTTCAAATCCGGTCATCATCTTTAAATCGGGTCAACATCTTTAAATCCGGTCAACACTTTCAAATCCGGTCAACATCTTCAAATCCGATCGACACCATTAAATTCGGTCAACACCTTTAAATCCGGTCAATATCTTCAAATCCGGTCAACTTTTTATTATTCACTCTGGCCTCTTGCACTTCCATGAAGTGGTCCGGTCTTCAAGCGGCATAAAGCCATTTTGGTTTCAAGAGACACAAGGCCACTCTGGCTCTAATGCCGAAGCACTCTGAATTGTAAACTGTGATAATTACTCTGGATTTTATCCGTACTCTTTACTCCGGATTTCATCCTTATCAAAACACTCCGGTTTTAAGTTGAGATCAAAATACTCTAGTTTTAAGTAGAATATTTTATTTTGATTTTAAGCCTTTTCGATTTCTGAACCTCATAGGAACCTCACAACTCTCCCCCACTTATAGAAATTTCGTCCGAAAATTTAACGAATCCAAAACTTGAATAAGCTACATACCTCGGAATAGATGGGGATACTTTTTTTCAGATTCCGTCCTCTCTTTCCCATGTCGCCTCCTCACGGGAGTGATTCCTTCATAAAACTTTCACGAGAGGAATCATCTTGGAGCGCAAAATTTGGTCCTTCCGGTCTAAGATCTCCACTGGTTTCTCAACATAAGATAAATCCTCATCGATAGCCAAAGGACCATAATCAATCACATGAGATGAATCATACACGTATTTCCTTAATATGGAAACATGGAAGACGTTGTGCACCTCGGCCAAACTCGGTGGCAAAGCTAGACGGTATGCCACCTCGCTAACTCGCTCAAGAACCTCAAATGGCCCAATGAAACATGCCTTCAGCTTCCCTTTTACGCCAAATCTGGAAATTCCCTTCCATGGCGAGACCCTAAGGAAGACGTTGAGAAAATGCCTTCCTAAGCTTGTGGCTTGTGATTGCATGATTTTGAGGACTTAGAATTTTAAGTAGTGGCCGATTGAGGAGGCCGATTTGTGTCGTGGAGGTGTGCAGTCATCTTGGATCTAATCAGATAGGGTGATTGATGTTTGTGACCATTTGGGTTGACCCCTAATGGGTCTGATAAGTTCTTGTGGAATGTTATATCTTTGAGATAAGTGGGGGAGGAGTTCAGATTAGTGTTACCCCCACGTGTATGTCGGAAATTGGCCATTGAGGTTTTCTTTTGAAAACTCAGGAGTATTGCCTTCGAAGATAGGAAGATGATCATATGGCCTTGCATGTGGTCAGGTTTGTTTATAATTCGAGAAATGAACATCGGTGTTTCCCTTGGGTCAGTAGGCATCAATGTTGGAAATTGATGCTACGAATCTTGGACTTGTATGTCTTTGAGGTTTCATAGGTAATGTGAAAAGTTACATCGCGAGTAAGTCCAAATGATTGGATGTTAGAATGTCGCGATCTTGCTGGAAGTTAGAATCGTGTTCGGTTTTGGTCAGTTGGCTCGTTGATATGCCAACAGGATCTTGAGGTTACTAAGTGATCAGAATTTAGAGATCTAGGGAAGAATTGAAGGTCTTGTCAACTTTTGGGCGATTGTTATGATTGTGCCGTAATTTAATGATTTGAGGATTGATCAGAGTGCGCAGAGTAAGCGTTGTGGGCCCGTGGCCCAGAGATTTCTAATTAAGGTTGAGGTCCCGGTGACCGATTTCTTTTGAGGCTTTAAACGAATTGAAGGAAAAGGTCATTGAT
>JAODPA010080967.1:10695-26521 GCA_025585075.1 Nepenthes mirabilis | reverse complement strand
AATTATTTATATAATTTATCATGATCTTAAAAATTTTATATTCTCTAAGGATGATAAGATGAAGTTGATTATTAATTCTGATTAATCAAGAAAATAAAATACTTAGAATATGTCGAATGCATAAATTTCTTATGGAGTTTATGAACGAGTATGTAACGCGCAGTTTTTTATGGTATGCCGCAGTCACCCGAGCATCTGCTACGACTACTCCAGCGTTTCATCAAACGCCTCAACCAGATCAAACAAATTCATACTCTGACGATCATCAGTGGCCATCTCCACTTCAACCCAGCTGACACTTCGAAATTCCGGTGGATGAGCACCCTCTTATTCAATGCCTTAATCAGAGCATATCTCAACGTTGGCCAACACTATCAAGCCATATTCTTATTTACCCGCATGCTCGATTATGGAGCACCACCCAATAACTTCACCTTCCCTTCTCTTATTAAAGCTGCCTCTTCTCTGCCTTCCTCAACCTCTGTCGTCGGTAGATCCCTTCACACCCATGCCATCAAATGCGGGGTATCGCTTGACCCCTTTATACAGACCTCCTTCATCAATTTCTTTGCGCGTTTCGGCAGTCTTTCTGATGCACAAAAGGTGTTCGCAGAAATGTCTGAACCATGTATTGTGTCCTGCAATGCGATGCTTGATGTTTTTGGAAAATATGGGGATATGGGGTTGGCTATGTTACTGTTTGGGAGCATGCGTAAACGTGATGTGTTCTCATGGACTAGTATGATAAATGGGTTTGGAAGCAATGGATGTTACGGGGACGCGATTAGATGTTTTGAGAAAATGATGGCGCATGAGGATGTAATCCGTGGCATTGTAAGGCCCAATGAAGCTACCTTTGTCAGTGTTCTTTCTTCCTGTGCTTATTCGGCCGGCGAAAGAGCTTTATATCAAGGAAAGCAAGTACATGGGTATATTGTCAAGAATGAAATTGAATTGACAGTTTTTACGGGGACTGCATTGATCTCTGTATATGGGAAACTAGGGTGTCTGACAAATGCCATGAAAGTTTTTAACCAAATGAAGTGCAAGCAAGTGTGCACTTGGAATGCACTAATTTCGTCACTGGCATCAAATGGTAAGGAAAAGCAGGCTACTGATATGCTCGAGAGAATGAAGAAGCAGGAGATATGGCCAAATGATGTTACGTTTGTTGCTCTCCTTTCAGCATGTTCTCGTGCAAAATATGTCGACTTGGGCTTGGAGCTGTTTAGGTCAATGTCGCAAGACTTTGATATTGTTCCGAGGATGGAGCATTATGGATGTGTGGTTGATCTTTTGGGCAGAGCAGGGCTTCTGAGGGAGGCAGAAGACTTTATTAAGAGCATGCCCTTTGAGCCTGACGACACGGTCTTAGGAGCTCTTATGGGTGCTTGTAAGGTTCATGGAGCCACTGAGTTGGGAAATGAAGTAGGGAGAAGATTACTAAAGTTGCAGCCATGGCACTGTGGCCGATATGTAGCACTATCTACTATTAATGCTTGGGCAGAAAGATGGGGTCCTGCTGCTGATTTGAGGAAAGACATGACTGCAGCTGGAATTCAAAAAATTCCAGCATGTAGCTTGGTTCACTCTTTATGAAAACTGGATTAGGAGAAACATTGAAATGGGAAGCATGTTATTTTGTAAACTGGAAGCCGTGGCTGAACATCATGGAACTTGTCTGTTTATTCTGTTTCTTCTCTGTAAAGTTCATCCACTAAAGTAATTCCTGCCATGTTCCATCTGAGAAACTGCAGCAGAAGAATAAATGGTTGATGCATTCCTTGACCGGATTTTGGCCAAGATTCTTGACTCATTCAGCTGATCCTGTGTCACCAGTTTGCCATGCATTGCTAGTCGAGCAAATAGTGAATGTCCCAATACGCAAGGATCCTTAGATTGATTTATTCAGTATGGTGCTGTTGATGAAAAATACACCAAATTGAGTGGAATGATAAAAACGAATTTATATTATTGACCTCTCGTAGTGGGATTTAAAACATTGTTGTTATCATTGCTGTCTTTGAACAAAAATGTTCACCTCATTTATTATCCATGAGAGCTTCTTTAGCCCCTTGAAATTGAACCGGTCCAGAAAATCAGAACTCCAGATTCAAGTGTCAGCCATGGATCCATATCCACAAGCTGTGTTGCTCAACTCCACAAGCAGTGGTTGCACACAGTATCTGCAGAGATGTAGATGATAGAAATAAAGACAGTGCACACGTTTGTATGTCTCTATACATGGAAGTACCTGTGCATATCTGGCAGAACTCATTGTTTGTTATCAGACTCAGCTAGTCTTTTTCAAAGCAGCAGTAAAAAGTCCAATTTCTTTCATTTGAATCATGTCCCTTTTGATTTGAGTTCGAGTTCATTCCGGTTTATTAAAAGGGAACCTCTTATTTTGGTGGACAAATATGAACTATGCTGAATATGAAAAGACAGAGCTCAAAAGGGATTTCGATTTATGGAAGTTTTGGCATTTATAAACGCAGAATGTACAAATTAAGGTAAGCATGCTTTGCATAGTTCGTATTATACGTGTCTCAGTCCTCCTAAAACTGCCTGAGCTATTTTTTTTTATCAACTGTTGGTAATTGCAGTTATTATCATTATGGGATTGATGATTTAATTCTTTGGTTAACACTATTATTATATATGTTAATAATTAGTGATAAACTTTATAAACTAGTCACATTAGGCATTAGTGAGAGACTAGACATATATCTAAGTGGTAAAAACTACAAGTCCAATGGCAAATGTCATAAAATAAAATCATTTTTTTTTAAAAGTAGCTCAAATACCTTATTATAAAATANATTAATTATTTTGATAAATATAAAATTATATAATCTATTTTGTATATTATAATTCCTGCCTCAGTGCCGCGTTTTCGCTTTAAAAAAAAAACTCAGGTGTCCCGTTTGCTCTTCCCCGAAAATTTCTCGTCTTTTGCTTCTTGCTTTCCCCTTCGATCTGATCTCACAGCAAATCGTTCAGTGTTTCTGCAACGAGTCGAAAAAGAGAGAGAAATGGCTATTAACCTGCCTGGATTTTGCAGTCCAGGCGCAGTGAAGCTAACGCTAGGGTTAATTGCTCTCTGCATCGCCGGGTACATCGTCGGACCACCACTCTACTGGCACTTCATGGAGGGTTTAGCTGCCGTTAGCCACTCCTCTTCTTCCTCCGCCGCTTGTCCTGCTTGCGTATGCGATTGCTCGTCCCAGCCTCTCCTCTCCGTTCCCCAAGGTAATATTATGGATCTGAAGGCCATAATTTGCTTCGCCGTGTAATTTTTTTTTTTCTGGAACTGTCTTGGTCTCTTCATCATAGTGTTTGTTCTGATTTTAATTCGAGTCTGAAGCTAGCTATTGTTGTACGTGAAATGTTAACTTGCGTTTATGTGGGAGACTAAGTGATTGAATTGAATTGTGCTAGTAACTGCTATCATAAATTGCTAGAAACTGAGAACCTTAAAGATGCTAAGGCATGTGTGAATCCTTGGCTACCATTTTTCTTTTTCTGGCGTTGATTCCTTTCCTTAACCAAGTACCATCAGTACTGTGGGGTTCGGTGTTATGCAAAACCTTCCAATAATGTGATGGGAGTTTTTTTGGTTGAAACAGGCAGTAAAATCAAAATTTAGACATTGTCAATTCTCAAGTCGTCGGCAAGCAAAATGCCCATACTCAGCCAAGGGCCGAAATCTGGAGGTGGGGAGGTCCAAAGCTGTTTTTAGGTCCTTTCAATTCTTCCTAATCTTGCGAGTGTGTCAGCTGCATGGTTCCCATTTCGGGTGATGTGCACTATGATACATTTGCAGTCTCTTTTCATGATAGATTTGCAGTATGTGATTAGTCCTCTATTTGGGTCCGTGTCTTTAGTGCAGTTATTGATTTTCTGGACTGCCATTGTTGAGTCAGACTCAATAATCACCATGTTTATGCCTCTGTCCCAAGCTTCAGTGAGTGCGTGCTAGATTGCTAGCAAATCACCGGTGAGGATGTTAGTATTTCCAAGCCAACCAGATTAGACAAACATCCACTGGTCCTTTTCATCCCTTCCAATCCCCTCAAGTCCTGCATTTCCACACTTGCCAATGCTGGCATCAGTGTTGAGTTTGATCCAACCTTTTTTAGGGGGTACCCATCTGCTGTTTCAGATGATAATATTTGGTGTAGCTGAGATAGGGGATGCGCACTTTGAAGTTCTACCACCAGAAGGAGGATTGATTTTCTAGGATTATGAGTTAGAGTCCAATCTTCCTCAAAGATAGACTCATTATGCCATTTCTACAAATACCATATTGTTGCAATAAATTTGTATGTTCTGATGGTTCACCATGTAGAAAAGGTTTGAAGAAATTTATGACGGGAGTGGCCTGGTGTACATATCTGGATGGTAATCCTTGCTAGACCACCTTGCCAGCTTACCTTAGCTTCTAACAATCACGAATAATGTGTTCTAGAAGCCTGCACAAGTCACATGATGGTGAGGTGCGAGCTCTCTTTTGCACCTGAGAACGTTAGTAAGAAGTTTGTCACTCAAAGCAGCCAAATGAAAGTTATTTGGGTGGGGGCTTTTGTGACGGACCTGTCATATTCCACTAAATACGGCCGCCGTCGACTCAACTTATCGTATATACATCGTATAATAATATATTCTGGTTAAAAGGTGGACTTAATTTTTTTTTCTTTTTATATATTTATTTTACAACATGTGCACAGGATCGCATAGGTCGAATTTCTTGAGTTGGCCACCAAAGTTCAGGGTCAACATAATTTCTCACAACCATAAATTCATGCGGAAACATATTAATATCCATTAACTTTCACAGCGAAAGTGTTTTACAAAATGTTTCCCAAAATAATCAAAAGAGAATACATCAATTTCGCTCCTGCATTGCTATTTAATCTTGGTCAGCTATCCTGCCTAGCTAGTCCATTAGACTTCATTCTTTCTCATCTGGTATAAACTCATCATCATTTGAAAACAGAAGAGGAGTGAGCTAAAAAGCCCAGTAAGGTACTCACATGCATAAATACATGACTTCAAGCAAATATCATTTATGATAACAAGATGCATATAGAGCATAACGCATGAGTCTAGGTCCTTTTTATAATTCATGTATCAAAGTCATTTGCAGGAAATCTTAAGATAGAAGCCGAAATCATTTTCATGCGAATGCATTCCAAAGTACATGCAGATCTTAAAACCAAATGTTGAAAACCTGCTACATTTAAGACTTACAGTTCTCGGCCATCATATCCCATGCCATATCTCATCAAACGCTACATTTAAGGTCCGTAGTCTTGACCATCCATACGCTTCATTTAAGGTCCGTAGTCTTGACTATCCATATGCTACATTTAAGGTCCGTAGTTTTGATCAATAAACCGCTATATTTAAGGCCTGCAGCTCTCGGCCATCCATAACCGCTACATTTAAGGCCTACAGCTTTCGACCATCCAGAACTGCTACATTTAAGGCCTGCAGCTCTCGGCAATCCAAAACCGCTATATTTAAAGCCTGCGGCTCTCGGCCATCCAAATACTTGTTTCTATAAATCATGTTCTTCTAAAAATCTGAAGTCAAATAATGCACTTTACCGAACACAATGGGAACTTTTGTTCAATGTTTTAAAGCTAGAGATCATTTTCATCAAAAAGCCAGAGGTCTTATTATCCAAAAAGCCGAAGGTCTTATTATCAAAAAGCCGGAGGTTATTTTAAACATGCAATAAACGAACTTCTTTTGAACATACGGACTTCTTAAAACATGATCATAACCAGATTTCATGCATTTAAATAAAATAACCAGACATCATGAAATAACTGGACATCAGATTTCATGCATTTAAATAAAATAACCAGACATCATGAAATAACTGGACATCTTTACATAAAAAAAATAACAGGGCCTTTTTTTAAACATGCAATTAACTGAGATTTTTTCTTAATTCAGATGATCAATGCAAATTATCATGACATGCTTCATGTAGAAACTTAACAAAGAGGGCATAAAATAATATTCCTTATTAGACTTTAATATAAATTCATAAAAAATGTAGGGTATACTTGCATTAAAATATGAACTTAAAAACGGTGAGTATACTTGTCTGGTTTTTGGACTCCTTATTTCAATCCGGCTTAAGACTCCTTCTTCCTCTTTGTCTCTTTCTTTCCTCTTTCTTCACAAATTTTCTAACTTTTTTCCTTACTGTCAAACTCAATATTTATAGAAGATGGGTTAGGTGGGGGTCGGTGGGGTAGTTTAACTAATTTGTACTTCCCTTTTCTTGCTTCAGTTTCTTTTCTAGAAGGTCAGCGGAGTGCTTGGGAGTAGGTCTTCTCTTACCTATATTTTATTCATTTTACGTCTTCTAGAGGATTTCAGAGAATTCGAGCAGGTAAAGCAGTTCACCTACTCTAGCAGGACACTCTATTTTCAGAAACTCACTCAATCTTCTCCTGAAATTGTCTTCGGAAGCCTTCTCGATCGTATCCGGAAATCGTTTCCGAAAACCTTCTCGATCGTCTCCGGAAATTTACCCAAATTGCCTCCTAAAAAGTCATCGTCTCCGGATGTCTAGGTCTTCGGAAATCGTCCTCAAGGTTTCCGAAAAATTCCTTTGGCTTTTAAGGTCTCCGGATATCATCTTCAAGGTCTCTGGAAAATTCCTTTGGCTTTTAAGGTCTCCGGAAAATTCCTTTGGCTTTTAAGGCCTCCGGATATCATCCTCAAGGTCTTCGGAAGGGTTCATGGTTTCCGGAAGAAATGGCATTTGGTCTCCGGAAGTTATGGTCTCCGGAATTCATCGTATCCAAATTCATCGTCTCTGGAGATCAAGGTCTCCGGAAATCATCGTCTCCAAAATTATCGTCTCCGAAGATCAAGGCCTCGGGAAATCGTCTCCGAAATTATCGTCTCCGGAAATTAAGGTCTTCGGAAATCGTCGTCTCCAAATTCATCGTCTTTGGAAATCAAGGTTTCCGGAAATCGTCATCTCCAAATTTATGGTCTCCGGAGATCAAGGTCTCTGGAAATCATTGCCTCCAAATTATCATCTCCGGAAACCGTTACTTGGAATTCATGGTCTCCGGAAATCCCTCATGATTTTCAAACACCTTCTCATGGTCTCCGGACCATCTCTTGTGGCATCCAAGGTCGCTGGAAGTTTCTTCCAAGGTCTCCGGAAATTTGGCATGCACATTGGTCTCCGGATTTCATCCAACACTGCCCGAAAACGGTCTCCGGAAGTGCATCACCGGAAATCGTCTATGGGATTTATTACAAGGTCTTCGGAAAATTCATCCCAAAGTTTCGGGACAATTCATCACAAGGTCTCCGAAAAATTCATCACAAGGTCTCCGGACAATTTGTGCCTATTGAAACTTGGTCAACGTTCTTTTATTCTAGTCAACATTTCATCCTCAAATTTCCGGTCAACAATCCAATAAGTCCGGTCAACTAATACTACGTCAATTTCCCGGTTAATTTGTCAACATTTCTTCAGGTTTGGTGATTTTTATCATAGCTTAATATTTTTACCATAGTTTAATATTTCTTACATTAAACCAAATTTTAATTAAATAACATAAATTACTATATCTGAAATTCGGGATGTTACAGCTTTGATTCACCAGATGTCTGCCCATCTCACATCAGTGACTACTGCACGTCCCTGGATAAGATTGTAGGCCTTCTTGGCTCCATATTTCCCAGAGGTACTATTCCAGACTTTGTCTTCAAGTTGCATATGCCGCGCTACATGTGTCCCTTGCAGCCAGTTATTCCCTTCCTCATTAGTAATTCCAAGGCAATCACAAGTAGCCAAACATCCACTGGGCCTTTTTCATCCCTTACAATCCACCCGAATCCTGCTTTTCCACAATTTTCAATGCTGGTGTCGGTGTTGAGTTTGATCCAACCTTTTTTAGGGGTACCCATCTGCTGTTTCTGATGATAATATTAGCTGAGAGAGATAGGGGATGGGCACTTTGGAGTTCTGATGCCGGAAGGAGGACTATTTTCTAGGATGTGGAGTTAGATTCCAGTTTTCCTCAAATATGGACTCATTACATCATTTCCACAAGTACCAGATTGTTTCAATTAATTTGTGCATGTCCTGATGGTTCGCCATGTAGCAAAGGTTAGAAGAAATCCATAATGGGAGGGGTCTCGAGTGCATACTTGATCGTAATTCGTGCGTAGAACACCTTGCCAAATTACCTTAGCTCTCTGACAATCACGAATAACGTGTATGGTAGTTTCTGGAAGCCTGCACAAGTCGCATGAGGGTGAAGGCATGCACAAGTTGCATGAGGGTGAAGGAGTGAGCTTTCTTTTGCACCTGAGGACGTTTGTAATAAGTTTTGCCCTCGAAACCAGCCAAATGAAAGTTTTGAATTGGGGTGTGGCTTTGATTCTCCAGATGTTTGCTCATCTCATATCAGTTACAACTGCATGTCCCTAGCTGTAATTGTAGGCCTTCTTTGCTTCATAGTTCCCAGAGGTACTATCCCAGATTTGCTTGTCTTCAATTTGCTCATGCCGTGCTACATGTGTCCCTCGCAGCCAGTTATTCCCTTCCTCGTTAAGTTCGCCTTCCAATTTGACGCAATCCCAGTCTCCCTCTGGAAGCAGGCTATCAGCCACTTTGAGCTCAAGCCTTTCAGCTGAAACTTGAATGAGGGGTGAAGTTCAGAAGAGGACCTGTGCCAAGCCAAATGTCAGTCCAGAAACTTATCTTCTTCCCGCCTTTGATGTTCCATTTTGTTTCTTTGCGGATCGCATCCCTTGTTATAAGGAGACTTCACCACGTTGGGGATTATTTTTGCTTTTCCTGGCTTCAAGGAAATGAGTATTTTTCAAATATTTAGCCCTGAAAAATCTGGGCCCAAAGTTTATTGGAGCTAAAGGACAGTTCCCATCTCAACCTTCCAGGAATGGCCATGTTACTGTTGTACATCTTTCTAAGTCCCAGCCTCTGACAAATTCATCTTTTTTCGGAGTATAAATTTCATCCCAGTTGACAAGGTGGATTTTCTTGTCACCCCAGAGAAAATTCCTGATGATTTGATCTAATTGCTTGCACGTGCTCTTAGGCAGGATGTGTGCTTGCATTGTGTAGATCGGGGCTGCTTGAGCCACAGTTTGAATAAGAGTAGCGCTTCCTGGGATAGAGAGGCGCTTCATCTTCCAATTGATTGTTAGTATGATTGGCCTATAGTGTTCTTTGGTTGTAGGATTATGAATCATTTAAGTCCCCAAGTAGTTCTCAGATTACGCATCAATTTGAATTTGCAGACTCCTTGGAATTTGGAGGCAAGGCTCCTACACACACTGGGAGACATAAAAACTTGGCCTCAGAAGTAAATAGTCTGACCTGGTGCTTGGCAGAAACGGTTCAGCAAGTTTGTAATGTTGTTGATTTGATTTTTAGAGGCTTTGACAAATAGCATTGGATCATCTGCAAAACTGAGGTGGGAGATGGCCAGTCAATTTCTACTACTCTTGATCGGCTTCCACTTTACATCCATCACATCTTTGTTGATAAAGTGAGAAAGATGCTTGATACATAGAACAAAGAGATAAGGGGAGAGGGGTCTCCTTGTCAGATTCCACGAGTTGATTGGAATTTATCAATGAGCTCTCCATTCCAGGGGACTGAGAAAGTGCTCGTGGTAATACATTCCATAATGAGTCTCATTAGGCTGCTAGGTAGGCTGAGGGTGAGAAGTGTGTCATGGACAAAGTCCCATCTAACTGATCAATCTTCAAGGCTATGGCTGCGTTTCTTCCTTTGGCTTTCCCCATGGTGTGAACCATCTCTTGTGCCATAAGAATATTGTGGTGTGTCTTTCTTCTGGGTAGGAAGTTGTCTTGCACTGGGCTAATAATTTCATCCATGAACAGTCTTAGCCTCTGGACGATGGTTTTTGTGATTATTTAATAAATCACATTACAATGTGAATTAGGCCTCAATTGGCTGGAAGAAAAACTCATCAAAGACATCGAGAGGTCCTGGATAGAGAGGAGGTGCATTGGTATGAGAATTCAAGACTCCATTTGTTTGCTCTGGGAGAAAGGAATAGTAAGTTCTTCCATAACACTACTATCAATAAGAGGAGGAATAACATGATCACAGCACTCAAAAACAGCTACTGACAAATGGGTCAGCAATATGAACTTTTCTAAAGGAATGGGCCATCAGTTACTACAAGGGCCTATTTGATGACCCACTTCTCACTAACACTAAGCCTTCCCCGCCAGTGGCCCAACCACAGATTGCCCGAGGAGCTACTGAAAGTCATCCCAATTATGAAGGAAATCAAACAAGACCTTTTTCAATGAAACCTCTCAAGGCACCCGGCCCTGATGGATCCATGCCCTATTCTTTCAGAATCCATGGGAATCAGTAAAGGACGACATCTACAACACTGTGATCGAGGCCTACCAAGAAGGACGACTCCCTGAGGATGGAAAGAAGACTCTTTTGGTCCTCAAGGTTCCATCCCATGATGGGATTTTCAGGAGGAAGAGAAAAGGCAGCTTAGTAGTTGAACTACTAGCTTCTGTAATTAAGTAGCAATGCTGCATGTACAAAAATTCAAATTGAAGTACATTGGAAAAAAATCTGGTGCAACACAGGGCTGACTAGAGGATTCATGGTGGGCACTGAGTGAAGGGCGATTCTAGGTCACACCATATCATTTGGGATGTCTCCAGGACACAATCTTTTTCCGTGTATAAAATTTTCTATTTAATGTGTACCACTTCACGTCTATTCTAATCATAGTTACCTTACTGATGGGAAGGGGTAAAGATGGACAAGACAAGGTGCTAAATTCTTACCTGTGAAATAATAATGTCTTGGGTTACCCATCTGCTACTTTGTTTCCCCAGATTTTCACTAGTGCCCTTAATTATCTTCCAAGCAGCATACTGTTCCACAGACAAAGAGACATTCACTAGCACAAATACTTATCCCAATCTGCTTTGAAGGTCCAATTTTCGATAAAGATTAAATCTTTGTGATTGATGCCGACTTTGCTCTGAATTTTCCTTTATTTTCACATATGAATATTCAACTTGATCTCCCTAGCTAGAATGTGATTGTTTATGGACTTGCTTATTTGAGTGTACATCTGCAGTTTTTCTGAACTGAGGTAGTTAACTCGAGTCACTCGTAGGTGCCCAATTGGTAAAAGCAAATTATCCTATGAAATTATTAGGTAGAAGTCCTGGGAAGCTATTGGAATGGATGGGTTGACAGAAAACCTTATAGATGTCAATATGTCATTACTGTGCAAGTTCATGAGCACTATATAATTTTAGGTAGTGCCCATTATCTGGAAATCACCTTGCATGCATTAACCTTTTATGTTGCTACTGTTTTGAATGAAGGGGAAGGCAATTGGATTTGAGAGATGGTGATACCAGTGCCTGCAAATGCAATTGCTAATATTTGGTCTCTCTATGTGATACTGTCCCTTCCAGGCAATTTTAAAGTTTTATCTCATAGGCTTTAGAGATAAGATGCCCAGTAACTACGTATGATATATTTCCTCAATAATCTGCATGAAAGACTACCAAACGTATTTCTTAAATTTTTATTTTGTCTGTTGTTGGTTGACTTACTGAGTCTTCTTTTCCTTTTTTATTCAATGCTTATAATATGGTTAATTTAGTATCTTCTCATTTTATTGCAGAGCTGAGCAATTCTTCCTTTGCAGGTTAGTGCCCTTCTATGATTCTTTGTGCCCATGGAATAATTTTGTTGACCAAGTTTTTCGATTCTTCAACTATGTGCAGCTTAATTATCTTCTTGAGGATGTGGTTTTGATTCCCATTTCCATCTTAGAAAGCTCGTTGCCTTCTTTTTTTTCCCTTCAACAGAAAACTCCACATTGCATCCCCATAGTATATCTAGAGACAGGAATGGGGATGGGAATATAAGGATTGTGTATCCCGTTCCATATGATAACAGTATTGGACAGATGGAACGTTATGTGGAGGTCCATCCATAGGATGGTATAAGTAGAAGTTTCTTTCCCTTTGATAACATAGATATGGTTCGAGTGTGCACTAAATTGTGGTATGAATTACCAATTATGGCCTTCTGACCCTATATTTTTCCTTTAATTTTCTTTTCTCACCGGCCTACTTCAATCAGATTGTGCAAAGCATGACCCATTGGTTAGTGAAGAAACAGAAAGGAACTTCGCTGAACTACTGTCAGAGGAACTAAAATTACGGGAAGCTGAAGCTGCTGAAAATCAGCAGCGTGCAGACATGGCTTTACTGGAGGCCAAGAAGATTACTTCCCAATATCAAAAGGAGGCAGACAAGTGCAATTCAGGGATGGAGACCTGTGAAGAAGCAAGGGAGAAAGCTGAAGCAGCAATAGTGGCACAGAAGAAGTTGACTGCAATGTGGGAACTTCGAGCTCGCCAGAAAGGATGGAAGGATGGAGCTGCGAAGAACCGGGCCGAATCTTAGAGTAACATTCAATCCGTGTAATATTTCGGGTGCCCTTTTCTCAATCTCATCCTAGCCAGACTTCACTCGCCATTTGTTTGAAATTCTCCATTATGGTTTTCTACAAAATGCACTTTACTATGTTCATGAGCGGGATCGGCTATCTTCAGGTGATTCTGCAGTTCGCTGTTAAATTTCAGCTGAGCATTTTGGATTTCCTATTGAAGTTTGATACTGTCCGAAATTTGCTCCATATTGGTTTCTACTTTTAAGGCATAGGATGCATATAATGTTACTATATTTGAGACAATTCTAATGTTTGTATTAGAATAAATTGCATTTTCACTGGATAGTGTGTTCCCATAGCCGCTGGCCTTGGACTTGTGAACTGCAGGAAATCAACTAGCTGGTAGATTGCATGCTGTCCCCAATCAGACTTGCAGTAGATGTCGAGTTATTGGCGAGCAAGCATCAGATTATACATTTCTTACTGGGATTGACGATTTTAAGTAATATGACATATGATGGGAAGATTAAACTGTTATTAAATATTTGCAAATATCCAGACGGGAAAGTCTAGATGCCTTGTTTAGTATAATTCATGCACAGCTTGAATTCCCCCCCCCCCCTTTTAAGCCATTTCCCTTGATTGTTGAGTTAGGATGACATCTGGCGCAACCTTGTGGCCCACTGAAATGGTCCCGATAGGGTGCCACTTTCATGGTCCAATACCAAGAGCATGCCCACTTTCCATTTCAAATCACACAATGATGTAAACCTTGATAAAAATATCAGTTGATATATATCGATATTAGGCTTGTGATATTAATATTTTTTGATGCCACTATATTATTGTGATATATCGGTAGATATCCTATATGTCTCTCTTTGCTTACAATTTTTAGAATTGTACTTCAATATATCCGGTATCGTTATGGTTTATCCGATATTTCTAATGTTGATAAGACTATGATCGATATTGGTACTAATAATGGTATTTTTATCCATAGTAATGACCCACCATTAGCTCAAAGTAGTTCCTGGAGCAAAATTTAGGAATAGCCAAAGACATATCTAGAATAGGTTGACTACTATACTAAACCAAAGCCTCTTTCATCAGCCCAAGTCTCAGGACGATTTGCAAATGTTCAAGGATCCTTCTATCCTCACATGTGCCCTTATTTACATTCAATACAGCGGTGATGACTAATAACTACAGTTCTATAACAGCACAGGTTGATCTCAGCGTATTTGGTGCCTTGGTAGTTTGGCACCGCTGTGCCTCTGAAGCTCAGTAGCTGAATGTCAACAGGACTGAGTAAGAGCAGCTCAATGCTACGACCCTTAGCCCTGTCTGTGTCAACATAGCTCACTAATCAAGCTTCAGCATGGTTCATTCTGGGTGCTAGATTTGCACGGATCGGCCCTCAGTCAATGTTCTAACAATTGACCACTTTTAAGCATTTTTCCGTGGTCCGGCTTCTCCTAAAAATCTGATGCATAAAACACCCATACCAAAGATAATAATGTGATTGGACCTTGCTGTACATCCGATATGTGCACCGATTGATATTGGGTCAACGTGGGCTAAGCCCGCGACTTGCATGGCGTGTAAGTTTTTATCATTGTGGTAATAATGTTGCTCAGTGCTCAAGATGGTCTATTACACTAAATCCTTCCAACCACAATAAATTACCATTGAATGAATTTATGATGTAGGCAAATTGCAACTTGTTACTACATAAATATCGATGATAATAGCGATATATAGGGGGGATCTCTTGGACTCAGTGGCATGTATCTCTTTAGATTTTATATCTACTATTAAATAAAAATTCAATGGTNGGACATGGGACCCAACAATATATATATAAAATATCAGTAGATATTATGCTTTTGTGATAGGCTTGTGAGGTGCTGTAATGCAAAATCACTATAGTCAGCGTGGACACAATATTTGAAATTGACAGATTACGGTGGAAAATAGGGTGCATGCAGGTGATAAGAAAACAATAAAATTTATTCTTTTAAGATTTCAAAATTGTTCCATTTTTTTTTATAAAAATTTTATCCTGTTATAAACTAATATTTTCCCGATAATTTTACATAAAACGCAATTCTATATGAAATCAATCAAATTTTGAGTCATATTATAGCCTACAATAGTATAAAAAATGAGTAAAACGCCACATCATGGGTATCTTCACCACTCTCAATTTGATATTTACTATAATTAATCTCATTATCTTTAATTTACCTTACCAAAAGGGTTGTGATCCAACAAGATGAATGGCCTCTGGGCTGTTGGATTTGGATAGGAATTTACACACAAACATGAATCTCGATTCAAATTCAATGGTCGATATGCTTGATTTTACAAAGGCGAGAGCTTACAGTATACTGCAGGGGAAGGATCATCGGTTGGAGGTAGAGGAGGTTTATATCACAGGGAAATCTCAGGACGAAATCGCGCTCTTCTTAGCTCCTTAAGCCGGTCGACAACTCTCCGAGCCACATTGAAGTATATCTTGGAGACGACGGAATCAGGAGATGAAACCACTACTGGGATACCTTCATCGGAACACTTCCGTATCTCGACCTCTATCGGTATCTAGTGTAGTCAAAGCAGAAACGGATTAGAATTTGAGGCTTGTTTGGCATTATACTCAGAACAACTATTGGTTAAAAAACAATCAAAAATTGGATTTTATTCCAAAAGCCATCTAAGAAGCTGATTGAAATTATTTGTAAGTTTTTCTATATAGTTTTGTTCTAGGACCTAGAAAAAAAATCCAAAAAGACTCTTTAGAGGGAAAACTGTAATTTATAACTTCTGTTAAAGGTAATTTTCAAAATGATGAACACAGTCCCATAATCATCAAACAAATACAAAAGACATGGATCTTAAAATGCACTTGATTCAAAATCAACATGATCATTTTGTTTTCTTCGTGAAGGAATGGATGATGGGGTTCTGGAGCACAGTTATTGTCCTTCCAGAGGACTGTCTCCAATATCTAACTAACGGTTAGAATTAGAAGTTAAAAAATAAATGATGAAAACTAAATAGTTATTTAAATCATTTAATAAGATGCCCACCATTTATTTTTCAGCTTTCAATCTTGGCTATTGGGAAGCTAGCCAACTGGAAGGACCATAAAAACACTTGGGGTTCTGATGCAAGGAACGGAAGAAGTGGAGCAGAGGAAGAAGAAGAACAGGGAAGGGGAGAGACAAAGCACATAGAAGAGGGAAAGGAGAAAGTTGACTCAGGGAATGAGAAAGGGAATTGATCAAACATAATTTTTTAATCAATGATAATCCAAAATATAAAAAAATA
>JAODPA010080967.1:0-10623 GCA_025585075.1 Nepenthes mirabilis | reverse complement strand
TGATACTCTAAAATATAAAAAAATAATAACCAAATTAAATTATAATAATCTATAGGTATCCTAAAGACTAATCAAATAAAAAAAATCTAAAAATCTCCGAGATATGGTTAAAATAAAAGAAAATCAAATCAAATAAACTATCAAATCAAATCTCAATAACCAAATTTCCGAGACATCTACACCGGGTTCCAAAGGCCCTTTTTGGTTCCTTGAAACGTCAATGGAAAAGGAAGGTTTGAAGGAAAAGGCAATTAAAAAATAACTATTGAATTCCTTAAGTACTCAGGGTCTGGATCGAAGCAAACTGCTATAAAACAGATGAATTAAGAGCTTAACTATGGTAGACATAAAGATATTGGATGAGCTACTTACATCACCAAGATGTTCCAGAGACATCTCAGCTGCTGCCTTCCTAGCTCCTTCCTTGCCAAATATGAATGAAGCTTCACCACAATGAGGACACTTGAAGCAGTTCATGTTTTCAATTATTCCCAAAATCTGTAGAAATGGTACGAATTTACAGAGCAATATATAAGAAAAGTATTCACTCTGGCCCATAAAACAGAGTAAAGGAATAGATAAAAATACTGGCTGATTTTTATTAGTACCGGGTTTTCCGATATTGACATTTTTTGACACCATAACAATATCATAATATATTGTCCAATCGATAACATATTACGATATATCGGCTAATATTCAAAATATCAGCTGTTATGTCCGATATATAACCAATGTGGGCTGGTATTTCACTATCAGATTACGATCCCTAGAATTTTTTTTTTTTTTTTGTTATTTTCAATACCGTTATAAATTGTCAGATAATGTCCGATATCAATAAAGTTGTAACTGATACCTATACCATACCGATATGTTCATCCACAAGTAAAGATAAATGGGAAATGAATATAGTCCTGTGTAGAAGGTGTATGGCTGATTTAATATTTTGGAAAAAGGATTACATTTGGCATTCCAGGCAAAACATTCATTTCTCCCCAATCTAAAAAATTTACCAAAGAACTATGAACTAAGTTAGATGTTATTTAAACAAAAGATAATCATACAGGAACATCAACTTTGGAGAACATTTGGGCTCCTTTTCTAGCATCAATCAAGGCAATATCTTGAGGAGTGGAAACAATTATAGCACCTGCAAGTAAAGAACACAAATCACATATAAGCAATGGGATCTTTCATCCCGAGTGAAGGAGATTAGAGCATAATAATTCTTTAATTTCCCAAAGGTCATCAACATTCTGTCTAAAATCATTGGGGAACAAACATTTGATTGGCACAGTTCCCAGGTAACTATTTTACGCCTTAAACTCACATAGGACAATTGAGTATAACCTAACAAATCTTCCCACACAATTGTTTTGTAGCAACTTCGAGTCCACATAATAATATATTGTCCACTTTGGACCACACGTACAGGCCTTCATATGCACGGTCATGTTCCTCTTAGGCTTCTATAGGAAAAAGGCTAGTTCCTAGAAAGATATCTAAACCTCATTATAAGGCACTTCTCCTCTCGTTTTTTAGGCGATATGAGATCCCATACACCAACTTCTACACCCGATGCAAGTTAAGGAACAGAGTTCTCGTCACATGTGAAATGGCTCAAAATTGACCTAGCTAATATTTATAGAATTCCAGGTAAAATTAGTTCTAATACTATTATATAGCAATTTGAGTTTATATGATAACATATTATCTCATTTGGGCCACAAGTATGGGCCTATACCCACAGGGTTTTGTTCCTCCCGGACTTTTTTAAGAAAATGCTTGATATCATAATGATATCTAAGCCATACTGTAAGACATATGCACTCTCATTTCTTAGATGACGTGGGATACCAAACACTAGCTCCGACAAATATAATAGCAAAGTTACGAGTCATCTTAAGATGCTCTTGGGGTATTAGCTTCCAATACTTGGGTCCAAATTTTTTAGACACCTGATAACTGCAGCTGCTGAGAAATAGTCAACTGAGCATCACCGGTGCCAGGGGGCATGTCCACTACAAGAACATCAAGCTTTGCCCAATCAACTCCTTTGGCCAATTTTTGAAGAGCACTCATTACCTGCAAAAGAGAAAGGGACAATTTTTGGGAAAAGTTGAGCAATAACCTTACCATAGAACACGTTACCATTGGCCCTCTCCACACAATTGGGGCATCCTCCTCCACAAGAAATCCCATTGACATACACTTGACACCATAGTTCTCCTTTGGAATCATCTTTAAATCTGCAAAAAAGAACATGTCACTATATACCATAATGGGTAAATACAAAAAACGCAGAGCCTTGAGTCCTTCTATGAGGAATTGGATAAATGAATAACATTATGCTATTCATTCAGTTCAAAGAAAAAATCATCTTAAAGTTTAAGCGTATTCAAATATACATTTTTGTTGGATGAATGGGCTGCCCAAAAGAAGATTTGGTAAATGAATGAAAATATTTGATGAAGATCTGTGTATATTTAGTAAATAAATAAAGATATTCTAGGGTGATTCTAGTACATAATTATGAAACAAATGAAGATATTCCAGGTTATTTGTGGGGTGATTATTATGATGATTTTTAAGAGTATTGATTTGATTACTTCCTATTATTTATATTTTTATAAGAGGGAATCTGTGTAGAGCTTTCAAAGTAATTTAAATTCTGAATCGAAATTATCTTTCCATAATTTTACATCACATAATCCCAAGTTTTTCCAACACTTGCTCCTACTAACTATTAGCCTAACAAAATCACAATAAGTGAATCACACGACTCGAAGTTCCTTACCTTAGATGGATCTTGCTAGTGCAACCTAAATAGTAGGTAGGTGGTGAATATGTGACATTTGCAGTTGTCAATCGTGTAGTTGTCCCTAATGGAAAAAGGATAGCCCAATGTACAAAACTTTTGTTATGCACAATTTCTGGGGAAGAGTTGAACTACTTTTGGGTTTACTATAAGCGGCCATATATTGTATTATATAGCAGACCGTTTCCACAGCTCAAACCGCGACCATTAGATCATAAAACAACAATTCTACTGTTACACTAATACTTCCCTTCTCCCTAAGACATTATGAGGGAAAGGTACCCAAAAGAAAATCAAAACGGGTAGAAAAAAGAAAGGGCAGGACAGCAAAATTCTCAAATAGATCATGACAAAGCATTTTGGAAACTGCAATACAGCTACAATTTATTTAATAATGTCAAAACATTCAATCTGTCACCAACTCGACATAAAGCATCTTCTATTCCCTCCTTATCTTTTTATTTTTTTGGTGGGGGGAATTAGTTGGGTTAATGGGTGACAGATTAGGGTGGTTGGGAGTATTGAACTCATGAGCTCTCACTTTCAAGAAAGGGAGAACTATACAAACTCACCTATTGGGCAATTGGCACTACAAATATATGCCAGCCCATGAACATCTATGAGCCGTTAGCAAATAGAGCAACAAAAAACTTTTCATCCAGGCTTAATCTGATAAGAATTTCATGACCTACGTCATTCAAGCTTGCACCAACTAAAACACA
Organism: Nepenthes mirabilis; assembly: GCA_025585075.1. Taxonomy (NCBI): domain Eukaryota; kingdom Viridiplantae; phylum Streptophyta; class Magnoliopsida; order Caryophyllales; family Nepenthaceae; genus Nepenthes; species Nepenthes mirabilis. Next base: position 7,083 of record JAODPA010080967.1, on the reverse strand, counting down.
GACTGCATCCTAGGAAGATTTGGCATCACCTTGATTGGTTTCAGGCTTCCCATGGAGCTTCATCATAGTCGGAATTGACGGTCCATAGACATCAGCATCTAGAAGACCAACTTTAAGCTGGCATTTATTAGCAAGTGCAACAGCCAAATTAACTGCAAATCAGACAGTAAAGGGAAAAGCAGATTGGAGGCATTAGCAAGAAAAGCAAGCATGAGTGTCAGCATAGATGCATGGACCATAGACAATCTCTCTCTTTAAAGCATCAAAACTATATAACAAATTCTGCATAGCATAATAAATCCAACATATATTCAGGTCACTCCAATAAAAATATATTGTATTTGACATGTCTAGAGACAACATGGGCATCTAGCTGTGTCAAGACTAGTTTGGACACTTTTGAAGTCCAAACATGTCGCTTGAAAGTTGACAATGAGTTATTACCTTATTATTAACATAATTCATGATGCTGGCTGTTGCATTGCATCCTTAACAACAAATTTCAACATATATAATTTGCAGACTAATTGCCCCGCTCAACTTTTTTTTAAAGCACAAATGTGACATTGTCTTAATTTTTTGGAACAGTTCCCATGTAAGCATCTTTTGCCGGGATCGACATTCAACATCCTTCCTATGTCTATAAATTATGTATGACATCTTTGCACAAGCCATTCACCACCTTACACGACACAAGATCCAGTACAAATCAAACTTGATGAACTTCTTAAATCTGAAAAAGTACAGACATGAAAATGAACAGAAATGCAGATCACGAGATGAGTCCTACGAGAATAGATGCCAAAAAATACAGTACAATCCAGCACATATAGATCATGCTGCGAAGACTATCCACAAGAAGTCAAAGAGCTAGTGACCTGCCACAAATTACTAGATTCATTGTGATGGGCGTGTAGTATGCAAAATGAAGGAAGCTTTGATTTTTTGATAAGGTATTATAATGTGTTCCCTCCAAATTTCAGGATTATTATTCATCCTATTAGTTATTATTATTATTCTGTTAGTTATTGATACTTGTCACACATGCTAGTTATTATTATATTCTGTTTTGCCTACACATGCTTTCGGTTACAGGGGGAGCATCTTATATACTGTACTTGAGTTGAGGAAGAGAGTAAGAAGAATATTACTTGTCAGTTCTTAACTTTCTCCTCTATCTCTCTCGCTCTCAATCTCTCCCAAACCCTCTGTCAGAATTTCCCTCCCCTGTTACCTTCTCACTTCCCAAAGGACCTCGGACATTTGCCGGCCAAAGCACCTTGGTCCCCTTGCTCGATTGAAGCACCTCGGTCAATTGCAGGCAGCACGCGCCGGCCAAAGCACCTCGGTCCCTTTGCTCGATTGAAGCACCTCGGTCAATTACAGTCAGCACGTATCATTTGGTGTTCTCATTGAGACATAGTAGAGGAGCTAACAATCGAAGAACTGATAGCGCTCGAAGCTTCCATTGCACAGCTGTTGAAGGACATCACGGCGACTGTCCGACGAAATACAGCAATCCTTGCCGCATGTACTGCCACCGCTGATTCCATCAAAGCACAAACCCAGCACACCCTCGCTGAAATCCAGCAATTGCTTCGCAGAATTGAGCAAAATGGGTCAGTAAATCCTTCCCCACTTGTGGCTTCTCCATCTGTGATTTTCCCTCCTTCACCGTTGCTTCCAACTACCTTTGCATTTAGCCCATCTACGACCACGATTGCACTACTGCATCTGCAAATCCCAACCCAAACCTCACTCAGAACACTACCAACTCCACTAGGCGTCACCACCGCTCTTTATTTTCCCTTACCTCAACCAGAAATTGTGCCCTTCATTGCGTCCATACTCCCACAGGACAACCGCATCACTAGCTCTGTTCCTACCAAGGCACACATCCAGCAACCCCTTAATGAAAGCCCATGCTCACCAACCCTAATCGAACGACAAACAGTGCACATGTGGGTGGTACCACCGCAATTTCCTTCTTCCTCCATTTTCCCTCCACAATTCCCTGCTGAAATGGCAAATCGCCTTGAGCTCCTATTACTAACGCCTGTGCTGTTATTGGAAGCCACCCGTGAGGAAAACCCATTGGTCGTGATGAAGCCTGTGACAATATTGAAAGCCTTCGGTATGGAAAAATTGGTGGAGGAAAGTGTGGATGCCATTCGACAATGCACACCGGCTGAAATACGCCTTCGTCCTGGACGAGGCTTGTGCCTTACGTGGGATGAACGGGTCACACCGGGCAATCCATGTAAGATCCCACGCATTTTATGTATGATGGGTGTGGATGACTTTGTTCCAGTCATATCCCCAAAGCCAGGATCCCAAATTTACAGTGCAATTGGAGTTTGTACCACCCCAGTCCAACTCCTAGAAGAGGAATCAATCCTTCCGTTGCGGGACAAATTTGATTGGTATAATTATTGTTTACCTTAATTCATTGCTATATGGTATGGAGCATCTGGGCTGCAGGGAGATGATTTCTGGTGCTAGTTCTCTTCTCCAATTGGGTGAACACTTCTTTCCTTGCAGCAAAATCACCCACTTGTTCCTTATCCTTTCTTTGATTTTTTGGGAGCTTTTGAAGTGAACTTTGCAGATAAGTATGTGGCAAATGGTGCTCTTTGGAGTGGCTACGTTCAAGACGAGCCCTGCTTCATGATCAATCCTGACTTAATGGCTAGCATGTTTTCTTTGCCTGCCATGTCAACCAACGTGGTAATAGGAATTGTTGGTGTGGAGCAATTTTCAAACTACTTAGGTCTCAATCTGTGGCAGTATGAACTAGGTGGCCCTTTGAGGGAAGTTGGCATGGCATCCTTTCGAGCAATCGTTGTACTTCTACTTTAAGGCTATAGTTGCACTCCATTGGTTTTTCAGATCCTTATGAGGGTTAGTGGGTCTCTTGAAGGGGAGAAAGATTACAGAAACTTAAAAAGTGACACTGGACCTTTAGTATATCTAGTTGGTTTTCTCTGCAGATATTCAGCTATCCAATTCATCACAGGCAGGCAAATCCATCCAGCTTAGATGCTGTTTGGTGTGCTGTACATTGTTAACCTTGCAATTGTATTGTTCATCTATGTGAAGACTGACTTGCTCCCAGGGTGGGCTCTCCGCTTGCTTCTCTTGTCAAAGAGAATACATTCCATCTCTGTGCTTCGTCTCTTCAATGACTATGTTGTAATGATACTTCTTTATGTTGTTTTAGCTGGCTTTCCTTAAGTGTTCCTCTATGTTCCACCTTTATTACTCCTACTATTAAAGGCTTTGAATATCAGTGGAATGATATTGGCCCTAATTGGAGCTGCAACAGTAGCAGGATTGCCTTTCTTCTTATCACATCTGAAGACATATATAACCGGAGCAGTCGATCTTGGACGTGTTTTTAACTTCAAATTTGTCCCAAAATTGATTTTTGTGTCGAAGTTTGCAACCTCATTGCTGATCGTCCATCTCGGGTTACTTCTGGCTTCTGCTCATTATAATTGGTGCAAGTATGAGAGAGGAATTGTCAAGTTCTGGCGTTTAATATATGCGTCCATGAAGCTAAATCAGCAGTTTTACACTACCTCAAAAGCACTAAAGAATGACCATATCCACAGGTTGTAGCAGCTGGGAGATGAACTTTGTGGGCGCCCAAGAGTCTCAGATGATCATCAATGGTTACTGGTTACTTCTAAGCTTGCTGAGCAGACAAAGTCCAAAGGGGAGCGGAAGCGCAGTGCACTCACCAACTCAGCCACCACTTACTTCCAATTGACCATCACACCCATTTTGGAACCATCCCTGGAAGATGATTCAACCACATTGCTACCTCAAAATCCTCTATTCCTTGTTGTTAGCTCCAATATAATTACAGCCCTTAGCAGCTTACTCTCCACCTTCGTAGATGTTGTCACAGTTCCCAAAGGGTTGCCCCCACATCACAAGACTGATCACCACGCTCCCTTACAACCACATCTAGCCCCTATTAATGTAAAGTCTTGCCGGTATCCTCATTTCCTGAAAACAAGAATTGGGAAAATGATTTACGAAATCTTGGATGAGTGGCTCAACCAGCCTAGCACCAGCCCTGATGCAAACAATGCCATGGCAATCAAAAGCGTTAGCTGGTGGAGTTGGCCGCTGACATTTCGGAGTCTCAACAGTTCTTGCAATTTGAACAGTTCCTCAGATTCCGGAAGACTTTATGCAACAATCCAGTCATATCCCAAGTACTCGTTCAATGGCACTCACATACACCGGAGGAGGCCACGTGGGAAGCCATTGCTGACTTTCGCTAGAATTGTTCCTTCATTCAACATTAAGAGCAAAGTTCTCGTGATGAAGAGGTGCCAGGGGGACCCTATTGCCCACTCCATTGCCTTACCTGCTGAGACCTTGGGCTCCCAACCGGAGGTATCTCCGCGCGGCTTCTGGGCTTCCACAAAGTTCTTCGCCATGGCAAATTTGTTACTCAACTTCTCGTTCAATAGCAGTTGCAATCTCCCGAAAAGGCAACCTGGGAATCTGTTGCTGACTTTTGCCTGGAGTTTTCAACTTTCAACATTGAGGACAAGATTATTTTCGATGGGAATGATAATGTTACAGGCCTTCTTACTCCAGGCCCAATAATCCCTCCTGTTGATTTCGGCCCAAGCAATCCAGACCCCACTGTTTCCGGCCCGTCACACTCAGCCAGCCAGCTTGCTCGCTTGACTTGGGTTTCCTCCAAATTTTTGGATTATTATTCATCCTATTTGTTATTGTTATTATTCTGTTAGTTATTGATACTTGCCACACATGCTAGTTATTATTATATTCTGTTTTGCCTACACATGCTTTCGGTTACAGGAAAAGCATCTTATATATTGTACTTGAGTTGAGGAAGGGAGTAAGAAGAATATTATTTGTCAGTTCGCAACTTTCTCCTCCATCTCTCTCGCTCTCAATCTCTCCCAAACCCTCTGTCAGAATTTCCCTCCCTTGTTACCTTCTCACTTCCCAAAGGACCTCGGACATTTGCTGGCCAAAGCACCTCAGTCAATTGCGGCCAGCACGCGCCGGCCAAAGCACCTCGGTCCCTTTGCTTGATTGAAGCACCTCGGTCAATTGCAGCCAGCATGTATCAAACATCCAAATAAGAGTGTTGACTGATTTAAAGCTTATTTCAACTTCCTAAGAAGCTAAAGTTTAATTGATTGCAACCTTTTCCCCAGCCTTCGCTTCTAGAGCAAAGAATCTGTTTCTTATGGTTGCCCTTGTTACATAAAAAATATTAGTCTAGAGCGCCTCTCTACGCACTATGGTTTCACTTTTACCTAGGATAATTCGTGGAGAAAATAGGGATATTTTCATTGCTATTATTAGCAGTCCAATAAGGAATATGTTAATCATTCACTTCCTCCTCTCCCCCTCTCCCAAAGTGCTGGTATTATAAGGCTTTCTATGACATTATGTCGCATCACTGGGACGGGATGCAATGTGCCTGCGATGTTGGTATGGTTCTTAGGTAAAAACCCTTTTCACAATTTTTAAAATTTAGTTGAATATAAAACAAGGCCCTTACTTGTCTACATCCCAAACGTACTTACAACTAAGTTTTACCGCACTACTCTAACCAACTTCACCAGCCAAACTCAATCGCCATACAAAACCAAGCCTAAGCTGATCAGTTTTACACGCTCAAATTTCAGATTCTCAAATGATTTCACTTAGTATATAAGCTTTGTATTGAGCCATGCAGTAGCAGATCCACCCCCAGGGAGAAAGAAAGGATTAAAATGTGATTGATTAATAATGATGCTACACTAATAACTTTTTTTTTTTCAACATCTCATCCTGCATGGAAAATCCTTATCCAAGATTAAAAAAATATTTCCACAGAATTTGGGAATTTAGGACAATTAGCAAACATTAATTAACGAATTCAAAAGATCAATTATTTAATTTCCACTATTTTAACTTCATCATTATTCAAAAACCAATCTCCAAAAGTTTAAACTTCAGCTAGGTTCAAAACACAGCCCAACAAAAAAAGTCAAACTTTCTATAATCTGTACTTGCAAATCCCCAAATCTAACTCACAGAGAGAGAGAGGGAGAGGGAGGGCGATTGTGTTGGTGGATACCAGCGGTTGTAGACTTGCCAACTCCCCCTTTACCAGAAGCAACAGCAATGATGTCCTTTACCCCGTGAATATAAAGCCCTTTGCTCTTTTCAGTCCAATCAGCAAAACTCCTACTTCCTCCAAACCTCTGAAAACAAAATCGAAGACTGTCAATTTCACTGACCCACATCAATCCCATCACCATTAACAACAAAAAAGTTCAAACCAATCGAGAACAGAAGTAAAACCAACAATAAAATAGAAATCCACAAAACAGAACATTCAATTACCCGATACATTACTGCAATAGACCTAAACGATCCTTTCATGGCTTTTATTTTCCCTCCCAAACGAGCTCAGCCTCGAAGAAAAATCGCAGAGAGAGAGAGAGAGAGAGTAGAAAGGTGTCAAGCCAAAAAAACCGCTCCTTCGCAAGTCAAGTAATCGCTTTCTTAAAAAAATGTCCCACATCGAAGAGAAAGAAAGACGAGCGAGTCACAGAGTGTTTAAAAACGGCCGAGCTACCTCCTTTCCAACATACTTACCTGGACGGGGTCGATGGGCGATCAGGAAGGTCCATGGCCTAAGTTGGCGACTTCCATTGCACTGAGGTTGGGGGCCACCTTAACATCTCCCCGAGCGGGAGAGTGTACGTCATAATTTGTGACAGTGGGGGCCAGCGTTCGCGCGGCCCCTGCCCAATGAATAGAACAATGTATTCATGGTGTCATCTAATGTTGGGCTGAAGGCCCCTCGGACTATATTTTAAAATGTCTGAGGGACTGTGCGTCCTTGTAGGAAGTTCATGTCATATTGTTACTATGATTTGTTTGAGAGACTAATTAACAATAATTATTGAAAGTTTATAATCGTAAGTATGCTTCAAAAATCGAGTCCCGGTTAAATAATTAGTTCAATTTTCACCTATATTGAGAAACTTTACAATAACAATAATGTTAATAAAGTATTTCAAATTTAAAAAT
>JAODPA010080956.1:11201-26513 GCA_025585075.1 Nepenthes mirabilis | reverse complement strand
GAAAAAAAAAAAAAAAAGGAGAAGCAAGTTTTAAGAAGACAATTACTTGACCGAAATGCCCTCAAACAATGAGTCTATTTATTTATTTATTTTAAAAAAAGGGAAAAATGTGTCCATTTGGATAACGTCCTTCCGCTGGAGAATGGTGGCCTGCGGTTTCTGTTGGCGGTAAGCAACGAATACGTTCTCACTTCCATCTCGTCCGCTGCCATATTCAGCTCTTCGAATATCTGCAGTTGGCATCGGTTTTGAGCTAAGAATCATCGACACTAGTCAGTCATTATCGTGTCAGGTACCGTTCTTGATTTTTGTTTGTTCTTTGCTTGATTGCTGATTATTTGTGTTCTGTTTTCGCCGTTTATCACCAAGTAGGGCATGCTTTTCGTGTGAATAGTAATTTGTTTTTAATTCGTCTTGGCGTTGAATCTTTGGTTCCCACTGCTAAGATATCAAGTTTAATTTGTATTACCTTATTGTTTTTTAATTCGTCTGTTTGAGTTCAGAAATTGCTGTTTGGAAATTTCATGGAAAAAAGGGACCTGCGGTGATTGAGATATTAATGGACTTATTAGTTTTCAGTTTAATTTGGTCTTAATCTGGTAAACCTACGATAGTTGGAAACGACGACACTGGAGCTCAGATCGCCTGCTGCTGTGTGAATTTGGCTGCAGCATATCATCTACCACGTGTTACTGTGATCCTTTTGCCATAAACGTGATGTCTTTGCAAGATTACGTTCGCCTTTATTCATTAGCCGATCGCTTCATTGCAGGAGGCAATCAGACTAGCTGTTCTACGTTTCTCTTCCCCCTGCATTTCCATGCCAAAAGTTCTGCGATCCCTTTTGCTAGGGTATTAATGGTAAAGGGTACTTTTTGTCCCAAATTAGACCAAAGTTTCCACCTCTTAATAAATTATAAAAATAATATGAAAATAAATATTTAATACGCATAAAAAATATTTAAATCTAGATGAAATAAACAAGTATAAAGTATAAAACAATAAATAATAATATAAAGACACAATTTTTGGTGACGAAGGAAAATCTCGATAACCAAGACTATCAAGTAAAACTCTTTGGGTTTCAACGGCCAGGGAAGATCTACATTATGAAAATCAACTTATAAATCGGATAGTAACGACACGTTAACCTAACCGACTTTCTTCCGTTACGTGATATCTACTAAGGAATTCCTTAGATTTGCCCACGATAACAAAATCGGACGTCTTTCGGTCTTAACGTCAATCTTTTCTCACAAACCGCTTGAAGTTCAAATACCACCGGAACACCTTCTTCACACTACTAACGTCGCCAACGAAGGTAGATGGGTAGGAAGAGTTGTAACGATAAAGTGAAAGTGGTGAGAAAACCATTAACACAAAAACATACGAACGAATTTGAGATTTTCTCAAATTGAGCAATGATTAGAGTAGAAGAACTTTGTTTTCTTTCAAAGGGGGTGCTCCAAAATTCATAAGCAAGAAGTAGGGTAACTGATGGAAGTAAAAAAATATATAGTGAAGTTTGAAAAATACGTTTAAAAAAATGATCGTTGTCATGGCATTTGAGTGCAGTTCGAGTGCTCGGCGAGCACACCTAGGGTTTCAAGAGGAAAATGCATGGGCGCTCGAGTGAGAATGTGGTGAGCTTTGGGCACAGGGTTATTGGTTTTGGGGTTCAAGTGCATGGCAGGTGCGAAGCTACTAGAATTAAGGCTCGAGCGAATTGCGAGTGCACGGCAAGCGCGATACTACTGGAAAACGGGCTCGAGCGCATATCAGGCGATCAGCAAGCGCAGGACACCGGGAACGGACAGCCACAAAAATAAATTTATACAGCACTTCAATAAATATAACTCAATATCGATACATGATCAAATATGGTCACGGAATATGCCAACATAAAAATGGTCCTAACAAATGGCACAATACAAAAAAAAAAAAAAAAAAAAACAAGCACATTAAAACTAATCTGTTACAGTTTTGTATTCCGATGCACTTACTCTTAAAGAAAAAGGGAAAGAATAGTTTCAACATAGTTGCTTGCTTTCAATGATCAAGAATCAACAAACTAATTGGAGATCCTATCTGTATAGCACAAAAATGGATTGATGATGGATCATCCATCCGTCTACGGAGCTGCCCTTTTCCTTGCTGTTCTACTGATTTTATTTATTAATATTTGAGAAACAAAAATGGAAGCGACATTTTTTTCACCTACGTTGTGAACAATTCTTTCTGATGGCAAATGCATGACATTTTATCTCATTGAAGTTCATCATTGTCTACAGGGCTTTAGTGGAGAGGTAGAGCTTTAACTATGATAAGGTTGTTTATTGACTTAGACTACAAAAGTTCATGATTTATGATTAGCATTTGTTTTTGGACTCCCTTACACACTTTCATTCAATTCATGTGTATTTGTTTCAGGCAGAGAGAGAGCTGTGTCATAACATCGGACTATCATTTTCTCATTCTTTCATTTGTTTGAAAGTTTTTGTCCTGACATCATTAGAATTCATCACCATATATTTCTGGAAACTAACTACAGATGTTCTGTGTATTGAACAGCTCTATGAATGGCCTATATAAACTAAGAAGCTAACTGCTGTTTTTACAGGAAATGCTGGATGTGTCATTGTGATTGGGTTCAGACTGTTTATGAAAATGACTGTTATTCTTCCGGGAGGGAAATGTTCTATTACTATTTCCAAGTTCATCGAGCAAAAATCAACCACCATTAGTAAGTAAGCTTTCCTGTAAATTAAACAAAAACTTAAGATGTTTATTGGGCTGTACAACAGGGTCAAGTATGAGGGTGAATGTATTTTACTTGGCCATTCTGTTTGTTTTGTACCCTTTTCTCATGTAAAAAACAGATATGCTTAGCCCAGCAGTTACGTTATTCTCTTCTTATTCACTTATTTATTGCTCCTTGTAAGTTTCTTCATTACTTGGCATGTATTCTAGTCGAACAATAAAATTTTCAGACTAGTTGTTGCCTTACATTGGCATATATTTCCTTATTTTCTGTATCTTCTAGGTTTCTACAATACTTGACTTGGATTCTGATTGAAAAAAAACTGACAGTAGTCATGGTCAAAGATTGGCATTTTTATATTTTAATTAATCAATTGGTGTTTTGTATGCTCATTTTCAATCAATTGCTTAGCTTTTGTTTTCCTACCTGACTTTCATTTTGCCAAAGAGCCCAAATAACAAGAAAATGTTATGAAGTTAACAATGTCGCTGGGCATTTTTGGGTTCATTTCTTTCCAGACCTGCTGTAGTCTTTAGCATTTCAACATTTTATTTTCTTTTTTCTAGAATATACTCAACAAAAAAGGTGTACGTGTTAGATTGTTTTAACTACTTACGTTTTGTCTGGTTTCTTGAGTGTAAAATTTGCAACGTTCTCATGGGTTCAATTCTTTTAAATCTTGCTACAATTTTGTGGTTCATTCTGCGTTCTCATTTCCACTTTGACTGCTCACCTCATTACAGACAATCCACAATCCAGGTGCCACTTGATGCTACTCCCTGAAAAGAATTGGATTAATAGGAGGCACAGTTTAGTATGTAGTGGTATCTCATTGGCTGCTATTCTCACCCTAAACCATGGCATAGTGGCCCCACCAGTCTGGGCGGAGGATAAATTAGATGATCAACAAGAAGAAGATAAGGGCATACTTGGAGCCATGAAGTCATTGTTTGACCCGAATGAGAAAACAAAGACGGGAAAGGTGTTGCCAAAGGCCTTTCTGAAGTCAGCAAGGGAAGTAGTGAAGAACCTTCGTGAATCATTAAAGGAAGACTCTAAAGATATAGCCAAATTTAGACGAACTGCAGATGCTGCAAAGGAGTCTATTCGAGACTATTTGAGTAATTGGAAGGGGCAACAGACAGTTGTAAAAGAGGTACGCTCACGGCTTTTGCCGTTATTCTCACAAAAATATGTAACTGAGAAATGCTGCAGCTGTTTGACATAGATGTGAACTGCAGTCCCCCTTTTCTCTTATGCGTCCTAATAATATGTGAATTTAGAGTTAGTAATGACAGTTAACAAGTCCAGACATAATTGCAATTCAAGTGTTTTGGCTGTGATCTAGCGAAACATACTGAATGCATGTCTATTAGAATAGATGTGTAACCTGAAATGGAGGGTTAGAATCTTTAATCCTTTCAAAATGGCAGCAACATACCTTTTTTCTCTTTCTATCAATCCATGCTTTGGCACAATATAAGATTATTTGACTGTGTAATGAAGGTCACTAATTCAAACCATGAAAACAGGAAGAAAGTCCAAAAATTGGATAGAGATCAAGATGCTGTCAAATACCAGCAGTTGACACAAGTGTACCCTGAACAGCTTGAAATGGTCTTCTATTACACAAGTCACTAACTCTGCTTATTGTGAGGGCACTTTTTGGCACAACATAAGTTTTTTGACAATGCGCTCAAGGTCAACAATTCAAGCCATTAAAATGAACTCTTTGTAATACAGATATAAAGTTCTGTACATTTGAACTTTTACTGAGCCTACAATGTAAGGACCCTTTGCACTAGGCCACTATTGTGTAACTCTAACATAATGCATTTTTAATTCTGATTCTCCCATTTCTGTTATTGGGTACTTGCTTGTGACGAGGAATGAGTTTGTATTTGATCTCACCATACATATAGAATACTGAAGCATTAATATGATAAGCTGAAAAATAAGAATGGTGTCTCTCCACTGCGGTAACACTGAAGACAGATGGGGCTACATAGTTGAGAGTACTACAAAAAAATAATCTAGTTGGGGAACGTGTATGAGCTTCTCCACAAAGCAGCTAGTTGAAAATAGACTGACATGGGACTTAACAGTGATTGTGTTTATGGCATGAATGAAAATATGGACTAATACTAATACGATACATATTAACTCATATGTATCTGTCTTGGGAGATCCATATATCAATATTTTTCGATATTGCAACAATAACATGAAATATTTCTGTATCAGCTAATACAACGTTATTAATTTTTTCCGTCTGATATGTCTAATATTAATGGATACTGTCTGATACGTTCAATATAAATATAACCACGATTGATACCAATATTGATATTTTTATTTATGGTTCACGGTGAATACCAAATTCTTCAAGGACTCGAGATTTCTAAAATTCTTAGCATGGAAATCCTTTAAGATTAGGGGTTAGCAGGAACCTTTTTCCCCAGGTGAATGAGTGAAAGAATTTGGCTGAAAGTTGATGTAATTGGATGAATGTAAGCATGCATGACTATTTCCTATTTTGAGCAATGATTTTCCTTGCTACTTCATCAATGAGAATTTGGCAGGCCTTACCTTTGCTATGATACTCCTTTTGATTATTAGAATCTTTTATTTATTTTTCTACAAGACATAACGAAAAGAAAAACAAAAAATGAGGCGTTATGATAGCACAGTTAGTGTTTCATTCTTCTGTATTCATGCTTGATCCAATTCAAGTCTCATTTCATTCTCGTTTGCTAGTTATTTACCATGTAAGCCAAAAAAGAGAAAGAAACAAGTATCTGAGTTATTGTGTCTGATACAATCCGTTTTGCAGGAATCCTATGCCGCTATTGAGAAAGCCATTCGATCACTGGCTGGATTTTACTCCAAGGCAGGCCCATCTGCGATGCTCCCCGGAGAGGTCAAGTCTGAAATCCTAAGTGAATTAGATATTGCTGATCAATTCTTGTAGCCAGCACTAAGTAATCTGCCTATTCAACGTTATTAATCCTACCTACTTCTTATATATATATTAATTGAATGTCATTTAGACATGCCATAACTCAAATCTACTGAGAGCAAGTTCTCATCTACTTCTCCAAGCTTGGGTAAGCATTACACTATCGTGATCTGATCAGAAAACAGGGATAAAACTATTATATGTAGAGGTGCTCACTCTTCGATTGATCAATTTCTTTGCCCCACATTAGTTTAACCAGGTTTTTATTCAGGTCAATGGTTTTTTTTCAAAAAAAAAAAAAAAAATTACTATAACTATCAAATCATTTAGAATATTTTTTTCTTCACTTAAACCAATTCAATTTGGGTTATCAGTTTTTTTTTTTTTTTTTTGAGAAAAAGAGATTGCAATGCTCAAATCCAAATCCCAAGCATTTGGTTCAGTTATCCTATTTATTGGTTTGGTTTGGTTCACATTTTCTACTCTCTTTTTTTTTGGTCACTGCTCTAATTATATGCATATTTACATTGCCATTCAATCAGATGCTAGGTGGTATGAGAGTTGTTACTGAGCCGTAAAACTAGGCTCTTGATTCAAGAAGTGTACATACATTCACCTTGAACATCCATATATCGAGCAGCTTGCAAGCAATTTTCATTTAAGAAAGACAAGTGTTCAGAGACATTTTGAACAGTAAGTTTCATAGTCTCACTGCTACTTTTGCTTAACCTTCTAAGAGCACAGCTTCTTCTATAGCATGATGAACACATTCATAATCTAATATTAGCCAAGATAATTTAAACCTGTGGGTAGCCAATGCCACTGCCGGAAGACAAAACCATACTCCTAAGGAGTTAGGCTGCCCATGACATCCATTGTTGGGACAAGAAAATACAACTTTAGTCGGTGTCAATACTTGGCAGCATACGACCTTGTACGATAAGTAGAAAAAGAAATAAATGTTCTTTTTAGAAAAATGTACAATAATTCACCTACCAAGACGAGTGTTGAACATCGGTCTCATAGGTGGACATATCGACCCACAATGAGATCTCATGCAAATATCCCTATTCAAAGAATGAAAAGAGTTTCACAATTATATACCACAACACTCAAATAAAAACCCCGGTTAACAAATAAACGCACATGGTTTGATTGTGTGTGATAGGTCCATAAATGAAGATATCTGCAATATTTTGATGAGTTCATGGATAAAAATATCAGCCGAAATTTCAAATATATGTATCTTTATCGGCAGATATTAGTGGCATATCGCAATATTTCGACTAATATAGATGTAATAAATATATATTTGCCATTCTTTACTTCGCTTTATTCTTGAAAGTTTAAATCCACACATTTTTAATAAACATAAATCTTCTAAAGAATCTAAATCTATATGTTTTTTTANATCAAAAGTTCATGTAGTTTTTTTAATAACATGTAAAGACATCAAAACTAATTTGATAAAATTTACTAAAACTTCTTAAATAGGTATCTAATGGGTAAAAATGATCAAATTTTAGTATATAACTTATATCTAATATGATCATGAAAAAAAAAAATATATTCGCAATATTTAATACTAATATGAAATGCCCGATATGACGAACACTAATATGTCCAATACCAATATTTTTATCCACGGATGGCACGGAATGAAATGCAATTGAATGGATAAAACATAGTAGACATGCACCCTATTTGAATCTCATTCCCCTACAGCTTACATTTAAATGCACTCCATATATCCAGACAGCAACAAAAGCAGAGATCATGAAATTTTACCTTCAACTCTGCTTCCATGAGCTGTCATCAAGAACGTGATAGAACTCCTTTCGAGCTGAGCAAGACAAAAGAAAAATAAAAAGACTATTAGATTCATATTTCACGTAAATTAATGTAATATGCTAAGCTTACTGTAAAAATTAATGTCAAGAACTGCCTCTCCCATGATTTTAACATCAAGATTAATGTTAAATTATTTCAATTTATTTTTAGTTTAATTCCCCTGATTATGTAATATGGTCAAAATCAAATTAAAAACAGAGAAAAATTACTCAAGGTTCCACCATAATAACAGTAGGACCAAGAAATGCAGAGCATGCTCCCACATGTGAAACAAAAAAAAAAAACTATTAAGAATCGATTAGGAAATCAACTCCTTAATTATTAAACGGTCGTCCCAACTAATCAAATAACAAACCTTGGTATAGTGCCAACACGACGAGGATCATGCTCTGTAGCTTGTCGAAGAGCTCTGGCAAAAGCCTTGAAGGTTGCCTCGATTATATGGTGAGAATTTCTTCCCGCAAGCTGCTTGGGTGAAAAAATATGCTTATAACTCATTAAATTTGAAAGGGTAAAATGGTTGTTTTCACTAATAGTCTGACAATGGGAATAGCTAAACTCTAAATGGAACGAAATTCAATAAGTTAGACTAGACTTCCTGGTTTATAAAAGAATTTCAAAGTCAAATTCAAGGTAAACATGAACTTCAAGTTTGGTCTTGAATCATTCTTCAAAAAGCTAACTTGCAAATGCATACGGTCTTATCACTGGCTTCACAAAGAGATTGTTTTCGTTTGAATCTATGATCTCGAGAATGAAGTAAATTTGTTTGATAGGAAGTGAAGAAATGCAGATGCTGATACCTGCCGAATGTGAAGAGTCATTCCAGAAGTATTCACCAAAGACTGGAAAAAGTGCTCCACCAACTAAGGAAAACAGAGACCCAATAATAAGTAATGAATTTCACACCGGATTTTCTCACAAGACATAAGAAAACAACGTCCGAGGTACAAAATGAGCATATTAGATTTTCCTGTGTGTGGCACTTGAACAAGCTACAACACAAGGGACATATTACAAGGATTTAAATTGCACATAATTGTAACAACGTTGCACACATCAGAATGCTGAAGGATATAAATTACCTTGCCATAAGAATATAAACTTTGGTGCAACAATAAGGTTGTTCCATGTGATATAAAGGTCATGGATTCAAACTAGAAAAATAGCGAACATTGCAAAGGTAAAGCTGCCTACATCGTTTTCGGAGGTGGAAGGTAAGTAAAATGGCCTATATCTGACCTCCCTTGGAGCTCGTAATAGAAAAAATGCAGATTGAAGCATTGAACATAGGGTTGAAAATGCAGAATTCATTATGGGAATTGTGCACCGGAAACGAAGTCATCGAGCCAGTAATTACCAGTTGTAGATAAACGTTGAGTCAACGTTTTCTTGGTTGCCAATAACAGAGATTTGTAGATTGGAGTAATTAAGTTGAATAAAAACGTTAGCTCCCTACCACTAAATGGGGGCACAAGGCATTCTTATTTCCATTATTGTCTCTTTGAATCACATTCCTTGTTACAAGAAAAATATAAACCGAGGTAGAGATAGTTGGACCATTTTGCATGACAAATTCCTAGTAAGAGACATGCTTTGAAAAATCATCAGAATATCTAGTGGAGCTATCAGATTTCAGCCACAATTACACATGTCTATAGGCGTCGGAGAATGAATAACCACTTAGCTTATGATTAGAAGATTGACGATATGAGACTTACTTGATGGGATCAAGTTTTTGCCATTCTAGAAGAGTTGATGTAGATATCTCAAGATGTTGGAAAATATTGATTTCATATGAAAGAAATTTGATTTTTAGTTTTATTTAATTTGTTCCATGTTTAACAATATCTTTAAGATTCCTAAAATTTCATAATTTTGATATCCTTGAGATATTTAAGGAATGTTATATTTTAATTTTATTATTTTCTTATTTTAACTTATTAAATAGAAAATTATATCTATATCCCAATCAACCCAGGAGTAGGATATCTCTATAAAATAGTCCTATTTTTATTGTTAGAAGTCATTGATGAATTGAAATGATATTGAGAAATTATGATTCTCTTCCTTCTCCTTGATAATCTCAACTTCTTTCCTTTTCTCTGTTGTCTTCTTTGCTTCTTCTCTTTATATTTCTTTTTCCCTACCATATTTCCCCCTCCATCATTATCATACCAACCTCAAAACATTATAATGTTCCACAATCTCTTAACAAATAAATCAGGAAAGTAATGCTTCAAAACTTGTAAAATTTGTGGGCCATTTCTCCTGCAGGTGACTAAAATAGTCCTTTTTTTGTAATGTCTTACTTACATATTCCTTCATATGACTCAGCAAAAAAAATGCTTCTGCAACAGGATGCACTGCATCATTTACACATTCCATAGGTTCTTCATTAGCAATAAAATGGAATGTAATGTAGTGAACAGAATCAGATACATAAAAAATAAGTAGTTTAATTGATCAAATGTTGACAGTGCACACCAGTAACTCCAATCAGTGGCTATGGATGAAAAATATTAGTAGTAGTCGCAGCTGTATCAATATTGACAGTATCGATGATACATATCAGTATTGAACGTATTGAATGCAAACAAATTTTTGCGGAATAGAACAAACTAAACGGGAGAAATATTGGTCATGTCGAGTATATCAGCCAGCATATATGAATATCTATCAATATTTCATTCCATATTACACTTTGTGTCTCTCGATACAACATGCAAATGATAAAAGTTCAGCTAACTAATCAAGGAGACGAAGGCAAAGGAAATAGGAAGTAAAGAAGCTACCTGAGTGTCATATGTACCAACTCTCTCAGTTGGTATGTTCAAATCATAACTCAAATGTGGTCTCCCAGATAGATCCTAAAGCAGAATACCATCAAATAAGTTAGATATATCAACTGTTCACAACAACTAAATAGGCGCACCAGTTACAAGCTGGAAGAGAACATCAGACAAAAATAAGAGTCAAATATTGTGTTACATGGCATGGTCCATGCCTGACACCGTAACACAATTCACTGGATATATATGCAGTTCATTCTAACCACCGCTTTCCTCTTTCAGCTCTATTTTTCAGCAGTGCCCAATCAATGCTTACTGATAATAATGATGAATTGGAGTGTCATATTCTCTTTGACGTGGTTAAAAGCACGAAGCATAGCATCCTACCCACAAAAGAAAGTCTCCAAAATGTAGCACCAAAGGCTCATCTTGTGAGGTGGTTACTTTATCATCCATGTCCCACCATCAAAAACAGAAATTAAACATTAAAAAAAAATTCAAACAGTTTTGTCGCCTCAAAAAATTATTAGTTTACATTTAAAGTCTCATCTCAGAAATGGTTTGCACTTGTGTGCATCCCACTAATTCAGTTATCAACTTCTGATTTCACATATGATCGTCTTGAATAAGGAGAATTCACTCTCAAACCCAAAAAGAGAGAGAGAGAGAGAGAGAGAGAGAGAGAGAGAGATAAAACAACCCTTCCACAGGAAATTTTAAACTATCAATCCAATATGTTCACTCTCAACGGTTGCATGTTCAAGGGAACATAGAGATACAGGATTTAATGATCAATAGAAGTTTTGCACCCCTATTTAGATATTCAACCACAAGATCAGCTGTATCTCAAATTGTCAAAAGTTATGTGCTGGCAATCAAGTTATCAGAGGAATGATATAACAGGTAACGATTTACAAATTTGAATTCTGTTGCTCATAATATGCACATGCTGATGCAGGAAAATAGTCCCATGATCATTCAAGATAAATCAATCTCCCTACCTAACTCTGAACCTTTTTTAATATCTATATTTTTGGCAGTAATATGTGTCATGCACAGAGAAACATGCAACCCTATAAAACCAAGGACATTATTATCCAAAGTTCCTTGCACATGCATACGGATGCCAGCATCAAATGTATTAGTTCAATATAAGAATTACCCAATGCCTCTAATCCAATGGTTTAAAGAAATTTTAGAAATTTTCATTAAAATGAGCTCCACTTAGATCTAGAAGCATACCAATGAAACATGAATTAGAGCTTCATCCAAAGGAGCAGAGAAGTTGCCAAATCTATTGATACCTTTTCTATCACCAAGGGCCTGGAGCAAAGCCTGCAACAAGGAAAGCAAGGGTGTGATATTCCAATTCTAGTGCCTTTGTGAATAATGCTAGGTTTGATCAGAAAGAAACCAAAAGATGATGCTAAGATTTCAATGCAGAACAAGCAACCTGAAACCTAAGTCTTCTCTCTCAATTAGAAACTAACATTATCCATGGTTCTCTAAAGCATTACCATTACCCACAAGATTAGTCCATTCTTCTCTACTGTGAGCGCCTAAATACTATTCTTGCGCCTCAACTAAAAGTTTAAGCCTTTTTTCCTCTGATTGGTAATGAAGATTAGAATAGGTGCTAAGGAATCATCTGAACAGAATACAAACAATTTAGAGTTTTAGGTTAAATTGTTCTTTTAAATGGTATCCTTAACTCTCTCATACAGGGGGCGATGATACTAGTGCATGGACAAAGCTTGTCTATTCTGACACACAGATCAAATATCCTAACACAGAAACCACCTCTTTGCAATATGAGAGGTAAGGTCATGCATATTTAACCTCCCAAACTCTACAGCATGGAGCCCCATTTATTAGATTACCCTTCACGCAAGTGATAGGCTGACAATTCAAAGTTGATCTGCTACATAAAGAGGTCATGTTAGAGAACCAAAACCTATGACGGGGTCATTAGTCATCACCAAACAACTTAAGATTCTAGGTTGCTTGTTTCTTTAAACACACCCCTTACGAGTAAATAGTGGAAGATAAAAGTTATGTAGCTATTGGGTGCAGAAATTTCATATTATGCTCCAAAACTGGGCTTCCTTGAGGCACTTCATATGCGCAAGGGACAATCTCACTAGGATACATCTCAGCTTGCTTGGTGGTTGTACATATGGGTTGTTTTTTGGTTAAATAACAATAAAAGCACTTAGACTGCTAAGGAAGAATGATGAATTTAACAAGATTTAAGTATTTCTTACAAGGAAACACTGAACCCTCAAAAATGCTAATGCATGGTAGAATGTGTCACAAAGCATTGGTATATTGACATCACTTTGGAAGGCTGATATAAAAAATGTAATGAGAATTTACTAAATTGTGCAAACAAAGAAAAGGTTCAAAACATTTAAAAGAATTTTAAGAACAATTTTAAAAATAATATGCAAAGAATTTATGTAAAATTGATATATTTGGCAAACTATTCCAGTATTTAGATATAGAAGGGACAGGCTCTAATATGGGGTAGGAGACACTATAATATGAGCCTCTTGAAGTTCATAGCCAAAGAACAGGAGAACTTCTTGAGGTTTATCTCCTTGAGGTGGGGCTGAGCCCCCAGTTCTTTTCGGGCATGGCATGTAGAGTGATGAGAGCCTTCCATGTGGTAATTTTGACTGCCGATAACCACGCTTTGTTGGGGGAGTGCTTCCAAAGACTAAGAAGAAATTTAGAAGAACAAACAAAATGAAGCTAGCAATAAACACTTGATGCAGTTTAGCATTATACTGTTCCAAGTGCAAGGGCGACATCTTCATTGGTGTGATGATCATCAATATGAATATCGCCGGTGGCTCTAACATGCACATCAAATAAGCCATGTGAAGCAATTTGCTGCCAAAAACACATGCATTTTCCGTCAGCACATTACAATAACACAATAACCATTAAATCAAACAAAAATAACGAAAGCAAAATTGAAAGCTACAAGCACTAACATCTAACATATGATCAAGGAAGGGGATAGAAGTGCTGCTGTCAGCTACCCCTGTTCCATCCAAGTTAATCTTGATATACACATTGGTTTCTTTTGTTGTCCTTCTCACCTCCCCAATTCGGCCTATTAACAAAAATCAACAAACATCACAGCATCAAAATTGCTCCTGAAATTCACAAAAGAATAATCTTGTAAATTGACTTTTATTGATTTTGGCAATTTGTTGTCAATATTTTAGAATTTTGGTTTGCTACAATCAAGCCCATCAAGTTCTCAACTTTTACAATTATGTTGAATTGCCTGGTTTTCATTAAATTTCAAAAAGGAATCCTAAAAAATCATGTTCAAGTCGTAGAATGGCAGCAAATTTGAAAAATTAGAAACATAAGATCCTCCAGCAAAGCTTTCAGTTCCTACAATGTAACTTATTCCGATAAAATGTTACGAAAACTAAAAGAATAATGAACTGAGTTGTGAAAAATTAACACTTTATGAATATGATAGCAACAAATTGGATTGGAATGGTTCGGTTTCAGATAGTCGAAGAAATATGAACTTCTGAGCTAAAATTCCAATTTAACCGACTTTTAAAATTTTCAAATGAAATGGACGACTAAAGGTGTTAAGCCTCTAAAAGTCAACCACTCAACTTCATTTCACTCTATCTTCATTTTTCATGAGCATCAAAATAGAAAATTAAAATGAAATGATGTTAGTGGCTTTACCATCGATGAGCGACGCAGAATTCGTAGGCAAGCCGTTGTTTTCGCTTAATGAAGCGTGAGGAGTTGTACAAGTTGGGATCATTTGTTTGAGCTTGCGATTCTGAATAGAGAATGGCCGTAATTGAAGAAGTGCTTTACCAGTGGAGAGCAAGAAGGACGAAGAATTTCTAAACCTAACCCTAGCTACAGGAAGACGACATGGAATCGATAGCTCCATCGACGGAGGGAATTCGGCGGTGAGAGAGCGAAGAGAAAGTTGCAGGGGTTGGAAAGAAACGACGCCGTATCTGTTTTCTTAGCGCTCTTCATTTATTTATAATTTTTAAAAAATTTAACAAATTTCATATGTAGGAAAAAAAAATTATAAATAAATTATGGAGAAACAAATAGTATTTCCTCTATTTTAATATCGTGCAAGAATGTAAAATTTCCATAATTTCTTCATGAAGCAAACTTAAATTTTTCAACCATAATTCAAGCACATAAATCAACGGCAAGATCATAACTTGGGATCCCTTCAAAATTATTTCTATTAATATGTAAATAGAATTATATAGTATAGTATCAATTAGACTAACCAATTTAATTAGGACAGCAAATCCATAGATAAGTTGATAATATAAAAGTATTAACCAATCCATTAGACTGAATTTTGAAAAACACAGTCTAATCATGACTTAATTTTAATCAGAATAAATTAAAATTAGACTGATGATTGAATAATCAAGCGACTAAATAATTTTTAAACAGATTGGATCATAAACCCAAATGACTAAATATTTAAATATCAAACCAAATGATTAATATAACCAAACCATTAACCTTAATTAAGTAGCTAATCCAACCGAGTAGTTAACCAAATTGAATAATTAGATCAAGCGAGCGATTTTGTATGTTCCGTGGTTAGCTGAGGTGAAAGTTTATCGGTTAATTAATATCAACTGTTTATTATCATTGGTTTAACTGCCTCCAAAAAGCTTCATGATTAAAATTGTGACTAATTATATCTATTCAAAAAATATATATGTTATCAACCAATGATATAATTATAAATATGCTTCACTTCCTCAAAAAAGGTGATAGATTTTGAAAAACAATGATAAATCCAAGCCATCTAACATATTTGTTATTTCACAAAATACAAACCCTAATTCTCTATTTCTTTTTCATCATCGCAGTCTTTCTTACCTTATAAATTTTTTAAAAAATTATTAATTTAAATATTA
>JAODPA010080945.1:0-26517 GCA_025585075.1 Nepenthes mirabilis | reverse complement strand
ACATATATAATATATTGGTGCATACTTTACTTTTGTTAATTTATAATGTCTAAATAAATTGTGATTAAGGATTTTCTATTCTTTTCAATTGATTTTAGAATCCTACCTCGATCCCTAAACCTATTAACTAAGTACATTCAAGTTAGGCCTTCTCTATTCCTTTCAATTTCGATGGGAGTAATTATTCTTATTGGAAGGTTTGCGTGAAAATGTTCCTAAAATTAATAGGTGAACGAGTGTGAGGTAGTACTCAATCCGGGTGGAAACCACCGAAGATATGTTCAATAATAAAATTGAAGTCTTATCTCTATGAACTAAGGAGGTATTAGATTTGTGTAGCTATTAAAGTAACAGTTTACATACTTTTTTATGGTTATTTTTGTAGGGGAGTTTAAATATATCTTTATGTGTGAAACTTCAAAATAAACATGGAAAGTTTTGAAAATCACTCACAAAGTTACCAAAACTTTTAAAAACTCCAAATTACAAATACTCACTACTAAATTTAAAAAAATTAGAATGAGAGAAAATAAAAATTGATAAACTCTATTTCAAATTAAATGACATTGTTAATTTCACATTTAATCTTGATAAATAAATTTCAAAAAATTATATTATCAGTATAGTTATGAGATGTCTTCACAAATGATTCAAATATAAATTCACAATCATAGAAGAGAGTAAAGGTTTTAACAAATTTAAAATCGAAGAACATGTTAGCAGATCGTAAACTTATAGACAAACTTTGCCTCATACTAAGGAAAACAAATTCATCACTTCAAAATAGATAAAGAAGAAGAGGTGATGGGTCTAATGTAGAATCCCTCAGATATGAAGATTTTACACTTTTCATAAAAAAAATTGATAAAGTTTGCAACTAATAACAAAATAACTCCAACAACAAAAGGAAATACATCCATCTAATGTTTTGAAAAGAAAGATACAAGAGATCACAAATACTTGAAGAATAAGAAATCTGTGAGATCCCGATCTTGAAACTTGATAATTATGGAGTGATTAAATTAATGATGATTAAGATTAGGTTTAAGAATGAGGAATAAATGGGACTGAAATAAAATAAGCAAATATGGCAAAGAGGAAAAAAAAAAGGGACTAGCACTCGATGACCGCTCGAGCACCGGGGAGGCGCCAAATTGCCAACAGGTCCACCCGTGGCTCGCTCTAGGCGAGGTGGGGGCGCTGTTTTGTGAGGACCAGCGATTGCTAGCTGCTCGACGGGCGCTCGAGCACCCGTCATGTGGCACGCACGTGACCTTCCTTTTCCTTCTTTAAAAAGAGGATTTTGAGGGAGAGAGGGGCACGGGGGCTCAACAGCAGACAGCAGAACGCGAAGAAAGAAGAAGGAGAGGAAGAAAAGGAAAAAAAGAGGAAAAGATCTACCATTCCGATCCGATCCAGATAAAAATAATAGTTGAGTAGGCTAAGGCAAGTGTACCCCGAACATTATCCACTATTTTTAATACTTTTCTGCATCTCTGAATATGTGTTTATATCCTAAATTTATATTTCTGCATGTTTTATGTAAATAAATCATATTTTTATAAATTAATCAGATAGATTTTAAGTTCATATGTATGTATCACAACATAGGGATTCAGTTTAATGACTGTACATGCATAGGGTGTTCGATTATGGTCCGATAGTTTCGTGCGAAACTCTAGGTTAAAATTTGGGGGTTTTATGTATAAGTTCCCTAAATTTTAAGATGTAACTGTGATTCTGAAATATGATAAGGACTATGAGGTAATTTTAGTCTGAAAAGTTATGAGGTCCCGATTCCGAAAATATGATAATGTTTTTTTTGGTAAGTAAGTATTTTGGATTAGTAGGAGAAAAATTATAAAATTAATATTTTTATCTTCCAGTATTTTGACTTGGAGTAAAAAATATAAAATGTTAGGGCATACCCCGAGCAACTAGTACAACAGATATCGACAAAATATGAAAACTGTCAAATATTACATATGAACAAACTCATAAGCAGCTACTCCGGAATCAACTGAAGCAACTCGGCAATCGGATGGCAACCATGCCATCGTCGCAGATCAGACCAGCATGAAGGATCATGCAAGACCATTTTCTCAGCACAGGAACGCAGGGATTCAGCTCCTTCAGGAACACAATTCCATTATCAAAGGAGGATGCAGCCTAATCGACAACAACTCCCTCAACTCAGGAGCAGTAGTGCACCAGGAAAGCTTTAAACAGAGGTGGGGTACACCTTGCAACTGGAGCACCACAATCAGAACCAGCCAAGGCAATTTTCCTTCATCAGAAGAAACCAGCAGCTGTGTCCCATCCAAATCCACAACAAACACCACAGGCCCATTGACATTTCGTTATATGGTATCAGAAACCAGAAGGTTCCACAAAGAGGCTGAGACCTTGCTCCTTCAACAGCAAGGAGGAAAAAAAACCAATCCAGCTCCTCAATAAAAGGACAGCCCGCAGCTGAGCCCCACTGCATCCAAACCAGGGTGATGGCTTCGTGTACATCAATAGCTAGCCATCAAAAACATATCCAGAAACTCTGTAGCATATTCATCAGCATGGCATGGGCAATTTCCACCCCCAGCAAAGGCAGTAACAAAAATGAGGTTACATAAAAGGAGACATCCAAGATGAAATCAGTGGCTGTGACCTAATGGCATTCAATGCAATATCAACATCTCTACTGTTATCAACAAGAGCATCATAAAAACCAGGTTCCTGGCCTACTTCAACAGGATCAAAAGGGCGGCAAATGCTGGAGTCCATCAAACAGAAAGTTGGAACCACTCATCAAGTTTGAAAGAGAGGACCCAACTAGATCAAAATGGATCTCTCGATCCAAACTCGGAAGCAAGCCAGACCAAGTCCAAACCCAACCCCAACTACCAGGAAGAAAGTTCAGAAGCCTAGTCCTCCACAGCAAAGACCCAACTATTGTGCATCATAGCAGGATTAATGCCTATACCTGCAGGCCTGGCTCCAGCCACCTGAATGCCTAGAGCATACTTAGAATGATGATATAAAATCCAACTTCAACTGCCAATAAATAAAAAAAGTATGCACCCTTCGGGTAAAATAGCCAGCAAACCAGCATCATCATATTCAGCGTTATGACAGCAAAGCCAACAGCATACCACTAGGGCACTGCCATCTTCAACAAGGAAAATCATCATGAGCTTGGAGAGCCATGAGAGATCTTAGAAAAAAAATGGGGGCATCAACTCAAACACCCGAGAACCACTAAATTGATATAAATATGTTTGAGATGAATGGATTAAGGAAAAATGTAGGAGAAATTCGATTTAGAGACGGATTAAGCCCCCAGGGCATCAGCGCTCGAGTGGCGCCTGAGGCGCTACGAGGGTCGGATTAATAGAATGCACCACTTGAGTGGCGCTTGATGTGCCACCTGGGTGGATTAGCAGAACTGGGTGCTCGTAGTGCGCTCGGTTGGCACTCAAGTGCGGCCATCAATTTATATGGTGCGTCTACTTGCCACTCAAACGGCCAACTCACGTGACCTCTTTTCCCTTTGTGTTTTAATTGGGATTTGGGGATTTTGGGGCTCATTTTGCAGCAGCCTTCAACATCAACAAAGGAGAGAAGAAAGGGAAGGAGAGGAAAGAGAAGAAAATGGGGAAAACCTTCCGTCCAGTCTCTGACCAGAGTCACGGTAATTATAAATCGAGCTCAGGCAAGTGTACCTCGAACACTATTTTTTATTTTTACTTCTTTTCTGTATCTCAAAAATGTTATTTATACTCTAAAGCATATTTCACCATATTCTGTATAAATAAAGCCTATTTTTACAAATTATTTGGATGGATTTCATATTTATATATATGTACTACAATATTTTGGTTCAATTTCATGAAAATGCATGTGTTCGGTGTCTGTTTATCGTCCGATAGTTTCAGCTAAACCCTAGGTACGAAAATGAAGGGTTTTAATGATTTTTACCTATAATTTCTGTTGTATAAAAGTTAATCTGTACTGAGATAAAGTTCCTGGTATAATCTGTTTCTAAAAATTTTACATGGACTTATACTGATAAATCATTGTGGACTTTTGAAGCAAAATTGAAGGATTTTAGACTGTTATTGTATACTCTAAATTAAATTTGAGGGGTTTCAAATTGTTTCTGTATATTCTGAAAGAAATTGAAGGGTTTTAGACTGTTACTGTATATATTTTAAAATTGACTGAAGAGTTATTGTGAAACTCTAACTGATTTCTGAAATTGAAAAGGGTTTTTAGTTATGAAATAAGAAGAAAAAATATTTTTGATATTGTTAATTAGGACCCGTGACTGAGATACAGTCAGGTTAGGTTCTCCGGCATACCTTACAATGTTGTGATGGTAATCGAGGATAATTATCTCCATATAATTATATGTGGTCCGCCCTTCCTTAGGGAGTTAACCTAGAGGATAGTTTACTGTTACCAGTCGGCGTACAGTACTGAATCCCACGAGAAGGGATGTCCCATGAGACAGGATGATTGTTACTCTCTTTGATTATGTGCAAATACAATTTATCCTCAATTATTCGCCCCTTCCGCTAGTAGGGTCTACTAGTTAGATCCTTTAATGATAGGAAATGAATTTTCTATAATCTATAGAATCGAAACCGATTTCTACTTTCTAAAGGCTATCTTATTAATTTAGTATTAACAAAGCATGATTACACTACTTCTTCTTTCTGAAACTTGAGTGTTTCTATTTTTTGATAGTTTTGTAATTTCCTACATCATGTTCTGCTATAATTTCTGTAAGTCACTACTTTATAGCATTTATGCTTTAACATGCATCTCTATTCATTTTATTGTATTTTGTTCTGCATAAAAGTTTTACTACATGCTTGCATATACCTTGCTGGGCATTGTCTCACTATTTTACTATTTTTTTCCTCCCAATGAAACCGTAGAACTATTATTGGACAAGAAAGAGTGATCTAAAGCTTAGCTTGAAGACTTTGGAGATCTGAAGTATTTTAAAATTATCTTGCGGAAATACTTAGATGTAAAAACCTGATTTTGACATATGATTTTATATATGGATCTTATGCCTATGGATTCTTGTTTATAGAATGTATGTAATGTTTGTGATGAAACAGAAAACTATACTTCTACAGGTTTATAGTTTTACCTCCGCTATATACTTTTTTGTTTTTGTACAGGTCCTAATTAGTATCTCTCAATTGAATTCTAATATAATAGATAAGATTATTGAATTAAAGCCATAAATGACATCTGTCGTCCTGTGAATACGTGTTGTAGAAAACTTGTAGTATATAGGCTTGTTAAATAGGTTTTGTACAGGTTTATATTTCTATTTAGCTCAATTTTAGGGAAAACTCTGCCTATTTTTTTCTAAAACCTTGAGTGAGCCTTGGGCTTCTATTCCTATTTAGAATGACGGCATTAACCGAGGATAAAAAAATCTATTTTGTCACTATTGGTATCAGAGAAATGAGATGTCTTATGAATTAATAGATTAAAAAAAATGAAAGCATAGGTTTAAATTTTTGTACTAAATTTCTATGGGAATAGGTCGGGGTAGCTAAGGCAACTAGGACTTCTAGGAATTGGTCCTTAAGCTAGGTTTAAACTTTATTATGTTATTAAATATCTTTTTCTTCAACTGATTTCTTGAGGTTATAATGTTGCGTTTACTTTGATTATTGGATGGCTAGTAGAAGGAATAGAAGAAATAACCACGGTGGCGTCAATTCTCCCCACGATCGGGAGGCTGCATTTGTAGACTTGTTAGAAAGAATGATGAATGTAGTGGAATCTGTCGAGCAGAGACATATGGCTCAGGTCCCTACACTCCAGCCAGCCTTGGGACTTCTTGCTCCTACGACTTATGACAAATTTATAGCGGAGCGAGCACTGAAATTCTTGGGAAAGCCTAATCTGACAGAAGTAGATGTTTGGCTAAAAAGAATGAAGAAGATTTTTTGCTGTGATCCGGTGTACTGATTAGGAGAAGGTCACCTTTGCGGTGTACAAATTGGAAGGTAAAGCTGATAGCTGGTGGAGTAAGGAAAGGAGGACGTTAGGAGTACTTGATAATGAGATCACATGGAAGATGTTTGAGGACGTATTTATGGAGAAATATTTTTCATCTAGCCTCCAAATTAGGAGCAGGAGTTTATGAGGTTGAGACAGTGAAATATAACGGTAACAAAATATGATGTAAAATTTATTGAGTTGTTCTGATTTTCACCCTATTAGGTGAAGGATGAGTTAAGGAAAGCGAAAAAGTTCCAACAAGGGTTGCGGGACGACATTAGGAAGTCACTGTCAATCTTGAAGTTTCAGACTTATGCTAAAATTCCGGACAGGGCAGTGATTTACGAGAAGGAAGTAGAGACAGAGAGATTTTATGCAAAGAGGACTGCTAGCCACGTGGGATTTAGTGCTGGATCTAATATGAGGTCTTCTAAACCGTCCAAGAAGGCTGGGACAGCTAATAAGGGGAAGTGCATCGTTTCGGCTAAGTTAGTGACTTGTTCTAGAGCATCAGCCGCTGAGTGCACTTTCTGTGGGAGAAAAAAATCTGGGGCAAGCATGTCGTAAGGTATTAGGAGTATGTTGTAAATAGTAGGGTCACGTGGTGAAAGATTGTCCATTACCTCCGAGGCTAGAAGGAAAGAAGCGTTCCATTTCTGCTAAGGCCTTCGTAGTGGTTGTTCAGGGCCCAGAGGCATCTCCGAACATTGTGGAAAGTACTCTTTCTATTTATGGAGTTTCTACTTCTATATTATTTAATTTGGGGTCTACCCACTCCTTTATTTCTTCATAATTTACATGTTGTATTATATCTGCCCCATGTATTTTGGATTATGAATTGTCTGTATGAACTCCCATGTATTTTGGATTTTGATGTGATTCTGGGGATGGACTGGCTCGCTAAATACCATGCCAGTATCGATTGTTTTCTGAAGAGAGTTTATTTTGATATTCTTGGGATGGAATCCTTTTCCTTTCAAGGCATTAGGAAGAAGGAGGTGCCTATATTAATTTCTGCTTTACATGCTAGACATTTAATGAAAAGTGGGTACAAAGCTTACTTGACATATGCCTACACCACTGGGAGTTATAGTGTGCCGGCTAAGGACATCCTAGTTATTTGTATTTTTGAAGATGTATTTCTGGAGAAGTTACTTGGATTGCTCCCACACTGGGAGATTGAGTTTGAAATTGCTATTGTTCCAAGTGTTAGTTCAATTTTTAAGGCCCCTTATCATATGGCTCCGTCTAAATTGAATGAGTTAAAATTTCAATTGTAGGAACTGTTAGACAAGGGTTTTATCATACCCAGTATATCTCCTTTGGGAGTATTGGTATTGTGCAGA
This sequence comes from Nepenthes mirabilis, assembly GCA_025585075.1. Taxonomy (NCBI): domain Eukaryota; kingdom Viridiplantae; phylum Streptophyta; class Magnoliopsida; order Caryophyllales; family Nepenthaceae; genus Nepenthes; species Nepenthes mirabilis. The sequence goes on along the minus strand of JAODPA010080945.1, from coordinate 19,144 downwards.
AACATGGGTCTTTACGGTTATGTTGACTATCGTGAGTTGAATAAAATCACGATTAAGAATAAGTATCTTTTACTTCGTATTGATGATTTATTTGATCAATTATAAGGATCTCGGGTATTCTCCAAGATTGATTTGAGGTTCTATTATTATTAGTTGAGGATTAAACTAGAAGATGTAGCTAAGACTACTTTTCGGATATTTATCGCCACTATGAATTATTTGTTATGCCTTTTGGCCTTACAAATGCTCCAGCAGCTTTTATGGATTTGATGAATATGGTGTTCAGTCTATATCTAGGTAAATTTATGGTAGTATTTATTGATGATATTCTGATATATTCAAAAGATTATATGGAACACAAGACTCATTTGAGGATGATATTTTAAGTGCTCCACAAGAAAAAATTATATACTAAACTAAGTAAATGTGAGTTCTGACTAGAGAAGGTGATATTTTTAGGACATGTAATTTCTGATAGTGGTATTTTTGTGGATCCAAAAAAGATGGAGGCTATTATAAATTGGAGTAGGCCGACTTTTGTGACTAAGGTTAGGTGCTTTCTAGGCATGGCAGGCTATTATAGGCATTTTGTAGAGAACTTCTCGCAAATTGCTATGCCTCTGACTCAATTGCTGAAGAAGGATTCTAAATTTGAGTAGATTGAAGAATGTGATCAGAGTTTTTAGGACCTAAAGGATCACTTGACTACCCCTCTGGTATTAGTTATTCTAGAGGGTTTAGGAGGTTTTGAAGTATACTATGATACCTCTAAGGCGGGTTTGGATTGTGTACGGATACAACATGGTAAAGTTGTAGCTTATGGGTCTAGACAACTGAAAGTGCATGAGAAGAACTACTTGACCCACGATCTGGAGCAAGCTGCTATGGTGTTTGCCTTAAAAATTTGGAGACATTATTTGTATGGTAAAAAGTTCCTTGTATATTTTGATCACAAAAGTTTAAAATATCTATTTTCACAAAAGGAACTAAATATAGGCAAAAAAGCTGGCTTGATTTCTTGAAGGATTTTGACCGTGAAATACAGTATAAGCCAGGGAGGGCAAATGTAGTTGCAGATGCATTGAGTTATCGATTGGGGTATGTGACTATATTGCAAATCAAGCAGATGAAAATGTTAGATTATCTAAAGCAGTATGATATCCAACGTTATGCTAAGGTTAATAGGATACTCCTGTCTTATCTTCAAATTCAATTAGAGGTAGTTGATGAGGTAAAGGAGAAACAAGTTAATGATCTGTTCCTTGTAGATATTATAAGTGATTTGAATAGAAATTCTCGAGCTGATTGTAATGTCCGGACTGATGGAGTGTTGAGGTTTAGAGACCGATTATGTGTACCGGATAATAGAGAATTAAATGAGAATATTTTGAAGGTGGCTCACCGGCCTTGGTATACAATTCACCCAAGGAGAAACAAAATATATCAGGATCTAAAGAAAACTTTTTGGTGGAGGAATATAAAAAGGGATATTATGGCTTATGCGGAGAAATGTCTGGAATGTCAGCAACTGAAAGCTGAAAGGAGGAAGCCTTCTGGGTTGTTATAACCAATACTGATTCTGAGCTGAAAATGAGAAGATATTACTATGGATTTTGTATCAGGACAGCTGAGGACACCTAGGAATCATAATGCCATTTGGGTTAGAGTTGATCGGCTGACAAAATCAGCCCACTTCTTTGCGATCAGGATGATATATTCCCGTGATGAACTGGCCCAATTATATATGAATTAACTTGTGAGACTTCATGGAGTTCCTGCCTCTATTATGTCTAATAGGGGTCCCCGTTTTGTCTTAAGGTTTTTGGAGAGTTTGTATAAGGAGTTGGGGATGAAATTAAATATCAATACTGCGTATCATCCCCAGACTAATGGCTAATCGGAGCATACTACTCAAATTTTTGAGGATATGTTGAGGGCCTCGGTGTTGGAAATGAAAGGGATTTGGGATAGTTATCTAGCACTGGCTGAGTTTATATATAATAATAGTTATTAGGCTAGTATCGGCATGGCTCCTTTCGAGGCTCTGTGTGGGAGAAAATACAAGTCGTCAAATAATTGGGAGGAGACCAGAGATAAAAGAATTTTAGGTGCTGAAATTGTGAAAGAAACTGTAGAGAAAATCAAACTGATACATGATAATTTGAGAATTTGGTTAAAGTAGATAGAAAAGTTATGCAGACCAGAGGAGGAAAGAATTAAGCTTTGAGGTAGGAGATTTTGTTTTCCTGAAAGTTTCACCATCTAAGGAAACGTTCCGGTTCGGAGTAAAAAGGAAACTGAAGTTGTGATTTGTTGGTCCTTTTGAGATTTTGGAGAGGATTGGGGAGGTAGCTTATAGGTTGGCACTACCGCCTAGCTTCACATTGTATTTTATGTATCGATACTTCGAAAATATATCTACGATCCTGCACACGTGATTGGGTACGAGCCCTTGACTATTGATAATGATTTATTCTATGTCGAGGAGTCGATACATATTTTGGATCACAAGGATTAGAGGTTGCGCACTAAGACAATTCCCTTGGTGAAAGTGCAATCGAAGAATCAATCATTGGAGGAGGCCACCTGGGAGCACGAAGAGGAAATCCAAAGCAAATATCCCTACTTATTTTCTTGAGGTATGTAACTCTGTTTAATTTTGAGGATAAAATTTCTTTAAGTAGGGGAGAATGTGAGGTCTCGATCCAAAAACATGATAATTCCTTGTTATTAAATTGATATAAATGTGTTTGAGGTGAATAGATTAAGGCAAAATGTAGGAGAAATTCAGTTTAGAGGCGGATTAAGCCCCCAGGGTATCAGCGCCTGAGTGGCACCTGAGGCGCCACTGGGGCTTGATTAATAGAATGTACTGCTTGAGTGGCGCTTGAGGCGCCGCCCGAGTGGATTTAGCATAATCGGGTGCTCGAAGCGCACCCGATTGGTGCTCGAGCGCGGCCATCAATTTAGATGGGGTGCCTACTTGGCGCTTAAGCGGCCAGCTCACATGACCACTTTTTCCTTCGTGTTTTAATTGGGATTTGAGGATTTTAGGGCTCATTTTGCAGTAGACCTCGACAGCAACGAAAGGGAGAATAAACGGAAGGAGAGGGAAGGGAAGAAAAGAGGGAAAAGCTTCCATCCAACCTCCAATCAGAGTCACGGTAATTGTAAACCGAGCTCAGGCAATGTACCTCGGATGCTATTTTCGGTTTTTACTACTTTTCTGTATCTTAAAAATGGTATTTATACTCTAAAAACATGTTTCACCATATTCTGTATAAATAAAGCCTATTTCTATAAATTGTTCAGATAGATTTCATGTTTATATTTATAGACTGCAATATTTTGCTTTGATTTCATGAAAATGTATGTGTTCAAGGTCCGTTTATCGTCCGATAATTTCAGCTAAACCCTAGGTACGAAAATAAAGGGTTTTAATGATTTTTACCCATAATTTCTGTTTTATAAAAATTAATCTATTTCTAAAAATTTTATGCGAACTTATACTGATAAATCACTGTGGACTTCTGAAGCAAAATTGAAGGGTTTTAGACCGTTACTGTATACTTTGAAACAAATCTGAAGGGTTTCAAACTGTTTCTATATACTGAAGTGAAAGTGAAGGGTTTTAGACTGTTACTATATATTCTGAAACTGACTGAAGAGTTATTATAAAAATTTGACTGATTTCTAAAACTGAAAAGGGTGTTTAGTTATGAAAGAAGGAAAAATATTTCTGATACTGTTAATTAAGACCTGTGATTGAGATACAGTCAGGTTAAGTTCTCCGTTATGCCTTAAAACGTTATGGTGGTAATCGAGAATAACTCTATCCATGGAGTTATATGTGATCCATCCTTTCTCAAGGCTTAACCTAGAGGGTAGTTTACTGTTACCGACCGATGTACTATACTAAATCCTACTAGAAGGGATGTCCCACGAGATGGGATGATTGTTATTGGCTTTGACTATGTGCAAACACAATATATCCTTAATTATTCACCACCTCCGCTAGTAGGGTCTACTGATTCAGTCCTTTTCTGATAGGAAATATATTTTCTATAATCTATAGAATAGAAACCGAATTCTTCTTTCTGAAGCTTGTCTTATCAATTTAATATTAACGAAGTACGATTACACTGACTTTTGCTTTCCGGAACTTGAGTGTTTTTGGTTTTCGATAGTTCTGTAATCATGTTCTGCTATAGTTTTCATAAATCACTACTTTATAGTATTTATGCTTCAACATGCATCTGTTCCACACAAAAGTGTTATTACATTCTATTATGCATAAAATTTTACTGCATGCTTGCATATACCTTGTTGGGCCTCGACTTACTATTTTACTATTTTTTTCCCTCCCGATAAGATTGTAGAGCTATTACTGGATGAAAAGGAGTGATCTAAAGCTTAGCTTGAAGACTTTGGAGATCTGAAGTATTTTGAAATTATCTTGGAGAAATAGTTGGATGTAAAGACCTAATTTTGACATATAATTTTATATATGAATCTTATGCCTATGGATTCTTGTATATAGAATGTATATAATGTATGTGATGAAACGAAAAATTATGCTTCTACAGGTTTATAGTTTTGCTTCAATTATATACTTTCTGATTTCTGTAGAGGTCCTAATTGGCATCTCTCGTTTGATTTTTGATATAGTAGATAGGATTATTGAATTAAAGCTATGGATGGCATCTGTGCTCCTGTCAACACGTGTTGTAGGCAAATTGTGGTATTAATACATAGTTGTATCCATGTACTGGTTTGTTATATAGGTTTTTTACAAGTTTATATTTCTATTTAGACCACTTTTAGAAGGAACTCTGCCCATTTTTCATTAGAACATTGAGTGAGCCTTGGGCTTCTATTCCTATTCTGAATGACAAAATTAACTAAGAACAAAAAAAATCTGTTCCGTCACAAAAGTCCCATAGGAATATACTATAGAACTTCTGAGATGTTCTAAAGCTATTTGAAGGATCTCCAATTAAGGTTTAGTCTGAAAAGTCCCACAAGAATATATTGTAAAACTTCTGAGATATTCTGAAACTATCTGAAGGATCCTTGATTAAGGTTTAGTATGAAAAATCTCAAATGAATGCACTATTAATCTTCTAGGGCATTCCGAAATTATCTGAAGGATTACCGAATAAGGTTTAATTGGCCGACTAAAATACGATAAGTTAAAGGTTAAAGAATAAGAAGAAATATATGAATCTCAAGATGGGAATGCTAATTAGAGGTTTGATGAGGTTTATCTGATAAATTGCACTTGAGGAATTAATTTGAAACTGTATCGTTAAGTCATAGAGAAGTTCTGAAACTGACTAAAGTTTAATCCTATGAATTGGAAAGGTTTTAGTAGTCAGGATAATTTATGGCTAAGGAAATAAGAATAAAAATGTCCTCCGTTAAGTAAATCAGTAGGATTTCGGTACACCTAGTCCATGATCTCGTCCTTAGGTTACTATATCGAAACACTGAATAATAGGCATCAGAACTGCACTGAATAATAGCTAATTAAACTAAAGAAATTATCCTACACTCGGGATGTAAAGTATGGAGGATATGTAAGGAATTAAATTGAATATAAATCATCCTGCCCTTAGGATGTAAAGTACAGAGGGTATGTAAAGGCTAAAGGGGATAGAAAATATCCTATCATCTAGATGTAAAGTATGGAGGGTATATAAAGGAATAAACCAAATAATGACCATCCTACTCTCGTGATGTAAAGTATGGAGGGTATGCAAAGATTAAAAGTGAATAAAAATTATCCTATCATCGGGATATAAAGTGTGGAGGGTTTGTAAATGATTAAATTAAATAAGAACCATCCTACCCTCGAGATGTGAAGTATGGAGGATAATTGATTTGAAAGGAAACTGAATGTTCTAAATATGGACTCTGAATCGAAAACTAGGTTAATATTCTTAATATGGACTCTAAATCGAGAACTAGGTTAATATTCTGAATACAGACTCTGAATTGAGAATTAGGTTAAGATTCTAAATACGAACTCTGAATCAAGAGCTAGGTTAATATTTTGAATACAGACTCTGAATTGAGAACTAGGTTAAGATTCTGAAATATTGACTCTAAATTGAGAACTAGGTTAAGATTTTGAAATATGGATTCTGAATCGAGAACTGGGTTATGGTTCTGAAATATGGACTGCGAAACAAATTCTAAATCAAGAACTAATGATCTAAAATCTTAGGTTTTCTGGTATTCTACATCGCAATAGGTTTCCCAGTATTTTTCATCGTATGAATGCTTTTGTTATCTCACCTGCAAGTATTATTTACCTGCATCCCTTTTTAGTTCTTGTTTGAAAGTATGTATATGTTCTGTATATATATAAAACTATATATTTTCATTATTTTGGGTACATTTGCTGAGCTGTTAAGATCATTCCTTACTTTCTGTTCTCCCCTCCAGATAAGCAAAAGCTTGAAAAGGATCGAAATCAAATCTAGCTTGAAGAAGGAAAAGCTCGTAAGTTTTGAAGACCTTGAAGGACTTCGGTGGATCAAAGGATTTTTTGTTCTTATAGCTAGTATTTTAAAATGAACATTATATATTACGATAATGTGAAAATGTTATATCGTGATGTATGTTCTATTTTTGCTTCCGTAGGTTGACTATGGATTTAGTTGCTTCCACGTTACTTTGATATTTTGAATATGTATAAGTCCTAGATGGCATCTCCTTCTGAGTTTAAAATGTTGGATAAAATATGTTGCGTTGAAACCATGGATAATATCGTATTTTGTGATCCTGTGAATGCGTGTTGCAGGAAAACTAAGGTATTTGATTAGTTGTGTGCTTATACTAGTTGTTTAATACAGGTTGTGTTTTTGGTTTTTGTCTAGATACAAAGAAGACTCTTCTAAAATCTCTACAGGATTTAAATAATTTAAGTTCTGTATGTATTTGACAGAGGGTCCTATAAGGATTAGGATCCGTTCCGTCACAATTGGTATTAGATAAATTGAGATACTTTAGGAATAATCTAAATCGTATGTGAAAGCTTAAAAAATAATTATGAATGATTGACTGAATAGGAATAGATATGAGATGATTAAATCTTAGGTATCCTAGCTAGCATGAGTAGATCAGGAATAGACCTAGACTTAATAATTAAGTAGGATGATATCAATTTTGGGCTTAGGCAAATCAAATTGAATTAAAAATTCGTATGGAACTGTTTTAAGTTGAGAAAGGATTAGAATAATCATGGAGACGTCGAGGCACCCCCAAGCATGGGTGAAGGTATTTCCTTAATTATGGAGTTTTGACTTCCGTTCTGCTTGATTTGAGGGATTATGAATTTCAATGTTCAGTTTGGGTTTGTGAATGAATCAACCTTGATGGGATATTAAGATGATCTAGTTGGCAAATTGCCCCAACCGAATCGATGATTTGAAAAGAGTAATCCGAACTGCAATTAGGGTTACGGGTTTTAAATTATCGGATGAATTGCAAATGAAGTTATGGAATTAATGAGGTGAATACCCTCGGTCTAAGTAGGGGAGGAACTTATGATCCAAAATTTCATCGCCCTAGTGAGACTTTACAATGAAGATGTTGTCATGAAAATTTATGGATATTATTTCAGAGATAATTGGTGTCCTATGAATCAATAAGTTAAGGACTATAAAAAGTGGATCCCGGTTTACGCTATATGTAAACAAGAAACCCTTGGGTTGAGAGGGAGGAGAATTCCTAGTGTGAGTTACTCCTTCATAAATTGAAATTAGCAATCAGAAGTTTCAGTATAAGAAATTAAGGGTAGATTCGAATGTTTAAGACAATAGAGTATTGTATTCCTAAGTTAGGAAGCCAAATCGTGTTTGAAATGTAGGAGTTATGAAGTTGGATGTGAAAAGTTCTATGGTCTTAATTTAGGATGATTGAATTGACCCACCCCTGGTGATTATAGATGATGTGTTGGATTGATCTAGTCGACTCATCGATGTACCGATGAGATCTCGAGGTTACTAAGTATGTGGGTATTGAAATTTCGGTGATGAATTTGAAGCCACATTGAGCCTGTGGTGACTGTATAATTGTTGTCTCTAGTCCTGTTGCAGTTTGAGGATTCTGTATGAGCATTTTGAGATTAGTGAAAGCATGGCTGCTATGTAGTCCGAGTGTTCCAAATGGATTTTGTGTTTTAGGAAAATGTCGTTTTGTTGACATACCAACGAGATGTGGAGGATGTAAAGTATCCCGTCTTGGAGATTTGAATTTAATTTGAATTTTATATTGGAATCTTAATCGAGCTTGGTGAAGGAACTGGGATGTTAGGTTCAAATCGTGATAGTAAATGATAATCGAATGATTCGTCCTTGTATATATTAAGATCTAAATTTTGAAATTTTAGGAGAATGCTCCAAATTTGAGGTTTAGCAAAGATAGAAGTGTGGGATTTGTAACTTGTTTAATGTCTAGAACCAAATCGAGAAATAGTTAATGAATTGGGTTTGCTTTCGGGTTGATGAATTTAGATGAGTATATAACGAGTCATGTACTAAAGATTAGAACAGTTTGGAAGTTTAGGGCTTTCCAAGGTAATTACCTTAATCTATAAATGGATTGAAGATGTTAAGAAAGTTCCTTGATTTTTGAAATTTAAAGATCGTTAAATTTTGAGGATGAAATTTTTATAAGTGGGAGAGATTGTGAGATCCTGATCCTGAAACTTGATAATTATGGAATGATTAAGTTGATGATGATCATTATTAGGTTTAAGAATAATGGACAAATAGATACTAAAACAAAATAAGCAAATGTGGCAAAGAGGGAAGAAAAAGTGGACCGGTGCTTGATTGTCACTCGAGCGTTGGGGAGGCGCTAAAATGCAAAAAGGCCCGCTTGCAGCTCGCCCTAGGCGAGGCGGGGGAACTATTTTGCGAGGACCAGTGCTCGCTAGCCGCTCGACGGGGGCTCAAGCACCCGTCTTGTGGCACGCACGTGAGCCTCCTTTTCCTTCTTTAAAAAGAGGATTTTGAGGGAGAGAGGGGCACGGGGGCTTAGCAGCAGATAGCAGAACGTGAAGGAAGAGGAAGGAAGAGGAAGAAAAGGAAAGAAAGAGGAAAAAATTCACCGTTTCGATCCGATCCGGGTAAAAATAAAAGTATAGCAGGCTAAGGTAAGTGTACCCCAGATATTACCCTTTGTTTTTACTACTTTTCTGCATCTCTGAATATGTATTTATGCCATAAATTTATATTTTTACGTGTTTTATGTAAATAAAGCATGTTTCTATAAATTAATCGGATAGATTTGAAGTTTATCTATATCTATCGCAATATAGGGCTTTAGTTTCGTGACTGTGCATGCGTAGGGTGTCCGATTATGGTCTGACAGCTTTGTATGAAACCCTAGGTTGAAATTTTGGGGTTTTATGTATAAGTTTTCTAAATTTTGAGATGTAACTGTGATTCTAAAATATGATAAGGATGATGAGGTGATTTTAGTCTAAAAAGTCCCACAGGAATATACTGTAGAACTTTTGAGATGTTCTAAAACTATTTGAAGGATCTTTGATTAAGGTTTAGTCTGAAAAGTCCCACAAGAATATACTGTAGAACTTCTAAGATGTTTTGAAGCTATCTGGAGGATCCCCGATTAAGGTTTAGTCTGAAAAGTCTCGTAGGAACGCGCTGTTAATCTGCTAGGGTATTCTGAAGTTATCTGTTGGATTACCGAATAAGGTTTACTTGGTCGACTGAAGTACGATAAGTTAAAGGTTAAAGAATAAGAAGAAATGTATGAATTTCAAGATGGAAATGCTAATTGGAGGATTGATGAGGTTTATCTAACAAATTACACTCAAGGAATTAATCTAAAACCGTATCGTTAGGTCATAGAGAAACCCTAAAACAGAGTGAAGGTTTAATCGTATAAATTGGAAAGGTTTTTGTGGTCAGGAGAATTTATGGCTAAGGAAATAAGGATAAGAATATCATTTATTAAGTAAATCCATAGGATTCTGGTATAATTAGTCCATGACCTCGTCCTTATGTTACTACATCGAAACACTGAATAATAGGCATCAGAACTGCACTCAATAATAGCTAATTGAACTAAAGAAATCATCCTACCATCGAGATGTAAAGTATGAAGGGTATGTAAGGAATTAAACTGAATAGCAATCATCCTACCCTTAAAATATAAAGTATAAAGGGTATATACAAATTAAAATGAACAGAAATCATACCCTCGGGATGTAAAGAATGGAGGGTATGTAGAGACTAAAGTGAACAGAAATATCATCCGCTCGGGATGTAAAGTATGGAGGGTTTTTTATTTTTTATTTTTTTTGGTAAGTAAGTGATTTGGATTAATGGAGGGTATATAAATGAATAAATCGAATAAGAACCCTCTTGCCATTGGGATGTAAATTATGGAGGGTATGTAAAGATTAAAAGTGAACAGAAACCATCCAGCTATTGGGATGTAAAGTATGAAGGGTTTGTAAATGATTAAATTGAATAAGAACCATCCTGCCATCAGGATGTAAAGTGTGGAGGATAATAGATTTAAAAGAAAACTAGATGTTCTGAATATGGATTCTGAATTGAGAACTAGGTTAATGTTCTGAATATGAATTCTGAATCGAGAACTAGGTTAATGTTCTGAATATAGACTCTGAATCGAGAACTAGGCTAATATTTTGAATACGGACTCTGAATCGAACATTAGGTTAAGATTCTGAATAGGGACTTTGAATCAAGAACTAGGTTAATGTTCTGAATAGGGACAGTGAATCGAGAACTAGGTTAATGTTTTGAATATGGACTTTGAATTAAGAACTAGGTTAATATTTTGAATATGGACTCTGGATTGAGAATTGGGTTAAGATTTTAAATATGGACTCTGAATTGAGAACTAGATTAATGTTTTGAATACAAACTCTAAAATGAGAACTAGGTTAAGGTTCTGAAATATGGACTCTAAATCGAGAACTAGGTTAAGATTTCGAAATATGGACTCTGAATCAAGAACTAAGTTAAGGATCTAAAATATGAAATCCGAACTGAATTCTGAATCAGGAACTAAGGATCTGAAATATGACGGAATATATTTTTTTTTGTCCTCAATTAATTCCATCATTCAGAATTGGAACAGAAGTCCAAATCTCATATAAGGTTTTAGGAAAAAAATGGACAGAAGTTTCCCTAAAATTGGGCTGAACAGAAATGTAACCTATACAAAACCTGTATAACAAACGAGTACATATACACAACTATTTATTTATACAATAATTTTTTTACAACACGCATTCATAGGACTACAAATACCATCCACGGCATTAATTCAACGATCATATCTACTATATCAGAATTAAAATAAGAGATGCCAATTAGGACCAGTACATAAACCAGAAAGTATATAGCGGAAGCATAATTTCTGTTTCGTCACATACATCACATATATTCTATATATAAGAATCCATATGCAGAAAATCCATATACAAAAATCATATATCAAAATCAGGTCTTTACATCCAACTGTTCTTTATGATAACTTCAAAATACTTCAGATTTTTAGAAGTCTTTATATTGATCTCTAAATCTTTCTTTTTCATCAGATACTAGCTCAACAGTTTCATCTGGAGAGGAAAAACAGTAAAACAGTGAGTCGAGGCCCAACAATGTACATGTAACCATGCAGTAAAACTTTTATGTAAAATAGAATGTAGTAAAACCGATACAGATGCATGTTGAAATATAAATATTATAAAGTAGTGATTTATAGAAAGTATAGCAAAACATGGCGCAGAAGATTACAAAACTATCGGAAAACAGAAACACTCAAGTTTCGAAAAGTAGAGGTTAGTGTAATCATACTTCGTTAATATTGAATTTATAAGACAAGCTTTAGAAAGTAGAAATTGGTTTTAATTCTATAGATTATAGAAAATCTCATTCCTATCAGTAAAGGACCCAACCAGTAGACCCTACTAGGGAAGGGGGCAAATAATCGAGAATAGCTTGTGTTTGCACACAATCAAAGCTAGTAATAGTCATCCTGTCTTAAGGGACATCCATTCTCGTGGGATTCAGCACAGTACGCCAGTCGGAAATAATAAATTACCTTCTAGGTTAACGCTCTGAGGAAGGGTGGACCACATGTAACTCCATAGATAGAGTTATTCTTGATTATCACCATAATGTTCTAAGGCTTGCCGGAAAATCTAACCTGACTGTATTTCAGTGACTGATCCTAATTAGCAGTATCAAAAATATTTTCCTTTTTATTTCATAACTGAACCCTTTTTATTTTCAAAAATCAGTCAGAGTTTCATAATAACTCTTTAGTTAGTTTCAGAATATACAGTAACAGTCTAAAACCCTTCAATTTCACTTCAGAATATACAGAAACAGTTAGAAATCCTTCAGATTTATTTCAAAATGTACAGTATCAGTCTACAACTCTTCCATTTTGCTTTAGAAGTCCACAGTAATTTATTAGTATAAGTCTGTGCAAAATTTTTAGAAACAGGTTAAACCCGGAGCTTTATTTCAGTATAGATTAACTTTTATATAACAGAGATTTTGGACAACAACAGTTAAATCCCTTCAATTTCGTGCTTAGGGCTTCGCCAAAATTTTTGGACGATAAATGCACACCAAACACAAGCATTTTCATGAAATCGAAGCCAGATATTACAGTATATATATATAAATATAAAATATGTCCGAACAATTTACAGAAACAAGTTTTAATTGTTCAGAACATGGTGAAATATGATTTTAGAGCAAAATATGATTTTTGAGATACAGAAAAGTAGTAAAAATATAAAATAGCATCCGAGGTACACTTGCCTGAGCTCAGTTTACAGTTACCGTGACTCTAATCGGGACTGGACATAAGCTTTTCCCCCTTTTCTTCTTTTCCCTCTCCTTCCCCTTCTCCTCTCCTTCGTTGCTGTCGAGGCCTTGCTAAAAATAAAGCCCCATAATCACTCTTAAAATGCGATGGAAAAGAGATCACATAGGCTGTCCCATGACCGACGCTCCAGCACCGTGTAATTTGATTGGCACGCTTGGGCACCAATTGGGCACTCTTCAAGCGCCCGATTCTGCCGAATCTGCTCGAGTGGCACCTCGAGAGCCACTCGAGCGGGACATTTTTTTAATTTGGCCCCGGTGGCACCTCAGGCGCCACTTGGGTGCTGATGCCCTGGGGGCTAGTTTCGCCTCTAAACTGAATTTCTCCCATATTTTTCTTTAATCCATTCACCTTAAATACATTTATATCAATTTAATAACTAGAAATTATCATGTATTCAGAATCGGGACCTCATATTTTCCCCCACGTAAAGAAATTTTATCATCAAAATTAAACAAAGCTATATATCTCAAGAAAACAAGTGGGGATATTCGCTTCGAATTTCCTCTTCGCGCTCCCAGGTAGCCTCCTCCGGTGAATGATTCCTCCAGAGCACTTTCACCAGGGGAATGGTTTTAGAGCGTAACTTCTAATCCTTGCGATCCAGAATCTGTATCGGCTCCTCAATATAGGATAAATCCTTATTAATAGTCAATGGCTCGTACTCAATCACGTGTGCAAGATCGTGGACATATTTTTGAAGTATCGATACATGAAATATATCGTGTACGCCTTTCAGACTTGGTTGTAGCGCCAACCTGTAAGCTACCGCCTCGATCCTCTCCAGAATATCAAAAGGACCAATGAATCACGGTTTTAGTTTTCCTTTTACTCTAAACCGGAACGTTCCCTTGGACGATGAGACTTTTAGAAAAATAAAATCTCCTACCTCAAAGCTCAATTCATTCCTCCTCTAGTATGTATAACTTTTTTATCTACTTTGAGCAATTCTTAAATTATCATGAATCAGTTTTATTTTCTCCACAGTTTCTTTCACAATTTCAGGACCTAAAATCCTTTTATCTTTGGTCTCCTCCCAATGAATCGGTGACCTACATTTTCTTTCATATAGATCCTCAAAAGGCGCCATGCTGATACTAGCATGATAACTGTTATTATATGCAAAATTAGCCAGTGCAAGATAACTGTCTTAAGTTCCTTTCATTTCCAATACCGAGGCCCTCAATATATCCTCAAGAATCTAAATGGTGCACTCCGATTGGCCATCAATTTGGGGGTGATACGCAGTATTGACTTCAATTCTATCCCCAACTGCTTATGCAAACTCTCCCAAAACCTTGCGACAAAATGGGGATCTCTATCAGACACAATAGAGGCAGGAACTCTATGAAACCTCATAATTTCATTCACATGTAATTGGGCCAATCTATCACAGGAATATGTCATCCTAATTGCCAAGAAGTGGGTTAATTTTGTCAGTCGATTAATTATAACCCAAATTGCATCATGATTCTTAGGTGTCCTTGGCAGTCCTGATACAAAATCTATAGTAATATCTTCCCGTTTTCAACTCAGAATAGGCATTGGTTGCAATAATCCAGATGGCTTCCTCCTTTAAGCTTTCAGTTGCTGACATACAAGGTATTTCTCCATATAAGCCATAATATCCCTTTTCATATTCCTCCACCATAAGTTTTCTTCAGATCCTGATACATTTTGTTCATCCCTGGGTAAATTTTATACCGAGACCGGTGAGCCTCCTTCAAAATATTTTCCTTCAATTCTCTATTATTTGGTACACATAATCGGTCTCTAAATCTCAACACTCCATCAGTCTAGATATTAAAATTAGCTCGAGAATCTCTATTCAGGTCACTTATAATATCCACAAGGAACGGATCATTAACTTGTTTATCCTTAACTTCTTTAATTACCTCCAGTTGGATCTGAAGATAAGACAGGAACATCCTATCACTCTTAGGATAATGTTGGATATCACACTGCTTTAGATAATCCAACATTTATATATCTACTTGATTTGGAACATAGCCACATATCCCGATCGATGGCTCAATGTATCTGCAACTATATTTGCCCTCCCTGGCTTATACTATATTTCACAGTTATAGTCCTTCAAGAAATTAATCCACCATCTTTGCCTCATATTTAGTTCCTTTTATAAAAATAGATATTTTAAACTTTTGTGATCAGAATACACAAGGAAACTTTCACCATATAAGTAATGTCTCTAAATTTTCAAAGCAAATTCAACAGGAGCAACCTCTAAATCGTGGGTAGGGTAATTCTTCTCATGCACATTCAGTTGTCTAGACCCATAAGCTACAACTTTGCCATGTTGCATCAGTACACAACCCAAACCTGCCTTAGAGGCATTACAGTATACCTTAAAACCTCCTGAACCCTCTAGAATAACTAATACCGGAGTGGTAGTCAAATGATCATTCAGCTCTTGAAAACTCTTATCACATTCCTCAATCCACTCAAATTTAGGCTCCTTCTTTAGCAATTGAGTTAGAGGCATAGCAATCTGTGAGAAATTTTTTACGAAATGCCTGTAATAGCCTGCTATGCCTAGAAAGCTCCTAACCTCAGTCACAAAAGTCAACCTACTCCAGTTTGTAATAGCCTCCACCTTCTTTAGATCCACAAAAATACCATAATTAGAAATTACATGCTCCAAAAAAATCACCTTCTCTATCAAGAATTCACATTTACTCAACTTAGTATACAATTTTTTCACGCGGAGCACTTGAAGTACCATCCTCAAATGAGTCTCGTGTTTCTTATAATCCTTTGAATATATCAGGATATTATCAATAAATATCACCATAAAATTTTTCAGATACGGCCTGAATATCCTATTCATCAGATTCATAAAAGTAGCTAGGACATTTGTAAGGCCAAAAGACATAACAAGGAACTTATAGTACCCATAATGTATCCAAAAAATAGTCTTAGCCTCATCTTCTAGTTTATTCCTCAACTGATAATAATCGGAACCCAAATCAATCTTTGAGAACACCCGAGATCCTTACAATTGATCAAATAAATCATCAATACGTGGCAGAGGATACTTATTCTTAATCGTGATTTTATTCAACTCACGATAGTCAACATATAGCCGCAAAGACCCATCTTTTTTTCTCACAAATAATACCGGTGCTCCCCAAGGAGATACACTCAGTCAGATAAAGCCCTTGTTTAACAGTTCTTGCAATTGTAATTTTAAAGCCCTTGTTTAACAGTTCCTACAATTGCAATTTTAACTCATTCAATTCAGCCGGAGCCATATGATAAGGGGCCTTAGAAATTAGTTTAACACTGAGAACAATAGCAATTTCAAACTCAATCTTCGAGTGTGGAGGCAATCCAGGTAACTTCTCCAGAAATACATCTTCAAAATCACAAATAATTAGGATGTCCTTAGCCGGTACACTATGACTTCCAGTGGTGCAGGTATATACCAGGTAAGCTTTACATCCACTTTTCATTAAATGCTTAGCATGTAAAGTAGAAATTAATACAGGTACCTCCTTTTTTTCTAATGCCTTGAAATAAAAAGAATTCCATCCCAGGAATATCAAAACAAACATTCTTCAGAAAATATCGATCCTAGCATGGTATTTAGCCAGCGAGTCCATCCCTAGAATCACATCAAATGTTTAACAACACCAAATTTGCAACCAAACATTTTCCATTCATATCAACCACACATCTAGGATACACAACATCAGTAATCATAGGGATCCAGTGGGAGTTAATACAAACAATTCATAATCTAAAACACATGAGACAGATACAATGTAGCATACAAATTGTGGAGAAATGAAGGAGTGGGTAGACTTCGAATCAAATAATATAGAAGCAGGATCTCCACAAATAGAGAGGGAATCTTCCACAACATTCGGAGATGCCTCCAGGTCCTAAATAGTCACCGCAAAGGCCTTAGCAGAAACGGTAGGCTTCTTTCCTTCTAGACTTGGAGGTAATGAACAGTCTTTCACCACGTGGCCCTATTGTCCACATCTAAAAATGCTCCCGATATCTTGCGACATGCTTGCCCCGAATGTTTTTTCCCACAGAAAGTGCACTTAGCGGTTGATGCGCTTGAACTAGTCATGACTGAGCTAGAATGATGCTCTTCCCCTTACAACTGTCCTAGCCTTCTTGGACGGTCTTGAAGATCTCACATTAGATCCAACACTAAATCCCACTCGGCTAGTAGTCCTCTTTGCATAACATCTCTCTGTCTCTACTTCCTTCTAGTAAATCACCACCCTGTCCAGAATTTCAGCATAAGTTTGAAATTTTAGGATTGACAATGACTTCCTAATATCATACCGCACCCTTACTAAAACTTCTTTGCTTTCCTTAACTCATCCTCTACGTAATAGGGCAAAAATCGGGACAACTCAGTAAATTTTACATCATATTCCAAGACTGTCATATTTCCTTACCTCAGCCTCATAAACTTCTTCTCCTTCTGATCTTGGAGGCTGGATGAAAAATATTTCTCCATAAGTACATCCTCAAACATCTTTCATATGATCTCATCATCAGGCACTCCTAACGCCCTCTTTCTCATACTTCACTAGCTATTTGCTTCACCTTCCAACTTGCACACTACGAATGTGACCTTCTCCTGATCAGTGCACCTAATCATAGCAAAAATCTTCTTCATTCTCTTTAGCCAAACATCCGCTTTCGCCGGATCAGGCTTGCCCAAGAATCCCGATGCTTGCACCGTTGTAAATCTGTCATAAGTCGTGGGAGTAAGAAATGTCAAGGATGGCTTGAGTGTAGGGATCGGAGCCATATGTCTCTACTTGATAGATTCCACTATATTTATCATTCTTTCCAACAAGTCCACATATGCAGTGTCCTGATCGTCGGAAGTATTGGCACCACCGCGATTAGTCCTTTTATTCCTTTTGCTAGCCATCATATAATCGTGGTAAACACAGCATTGTAACCTCAAGAAATCAGTTAAATGATGAGATATTCAATAACTTAATGAAATTTAAACCTAGCCTAAAGACCAATTCCTAAAAGTCCTAGTTGCCTTAGCTACTCCAACCTATTCCCATAGAAATTCAGTACAAAAATTCAAGCCTATGCTTTTACTTTTTTTTTTATTGATCAATTCCTAAGGCATATTATTTTTTTGATACCAATTGTGATGAAATAAATTTTTTTATCTTCAGTTAATTCCGTCATTCAGAATAGGAACAGAAGCCCAAATCTCACATAAGGTTCTAGGAAAAATGGGCAAAATTTTTCCTAAAATTGGGCTAGATAGAAATATAAATGTAACGACCCAAAAATTTGAATAAGGAAACGTTAATCATCAGGTCCGGTCAACGCCCGTTGACCGGAAATCCAAAGGTGAAGAAGTCCGGAAATCTCATTAAGAAAATTTCTGTCCGGATTTCCATATGAAAATTCAGTCCGGATTATTTCTTAAAAGCACTCCGGATTTCCGAACTGAAAACGAGTGCTTAAAGCACTCCGGATTCTTGAAGTAGAAACGCGTCCGGTTTTGCCTGAAAGAAATCACTTCGGATTTCCGAAGTGAAAACCAGTGCTTAAAACGCTCCGGATTCTCGACGCGTCCGGATCACTCCGGATTTCAGGAGTAAAATGCCATCCGGACTTGTTGAAGAAGTCCGGTCACTGTTTGGCAGAACTTTGGGAAGGAGCAACATTGAATGCTGCAGTTCCCGATACGCGTTGGAAAGCCAACTTCTCATGGGAAAGGTGGGATAATTAATATTTCTTTGGAAAATAGGAAAAAACAATAAATGATGGCCATATTCTCACGGGCTATAAATAGGGACAAAGAACCTAACAAAAATGCACCACTAGAAAGTCTAAGTAAAGAAGGAGGCCGAAAGCTTAGGCAAAGTAGAAAAGAATTCAGGCAAGATACTCACCCCTATTTCAAAAATGCATGCTTTATTTATGTTATTATGAAATTAATTAATATTCTGTATGAGCATGATTTTACTGTTTAATCTGAAATGGATGTTTAAATGTAATTATGTTATGCATGATATTTTCTGTCAACGTTCTGTCAAATTCAATCTTTGAAATTCAACAAAAATGAATTCGGCGTCCTTACAGAAAACGAAAATGCACTCCGGCCTTTAACGAATTAAACGCTCCGGCCACTGAGGAAAAGAAACTCTGGCCTTATGTCCTAAGAAGAAGTCCGGTCTACTGTAATGACCTCCGGCCCTTTAAATAA
>JAODPA010080934.1:42206-59727 GCA_025585075.1 Nepenthes mirabilis | reverse complement strand
TATATTTTTGATCTGGTTGGTCTATATCTATTTTTCCATTTGAAGGGCCATGTGATAGGAAGTCGCCAAACTTATATTACTCCAAGCGTTTGAATGAGCTCGCAAGGCCTCTATGTTAGGCTATTGTTTTTTTTTAAATTCCTTGAATATAGGTCAATGAGTGCAGCTTAATATTTAAAGATGGTATATATATTTGTGCAAGGCAAGTTAAAATATTTTGATCTATAAACTAGCTCATCTATTAAAGACGTACAGAATAGAAACTATCTTGTTGAATTGCAGATTAAGAAAATATAAAACAGAAAAAACAACATTGGTTTAACAATAAATTTAGACCAATGGTCCACGAACAAAAAGAAATGATGATTAAAGTTAGCCAAATTTTGCACTGAATGTAAGGACAACTTTTTGTGATCAACCTTGTTACTAATTATACCCAATCCAGGGTCAATTGGTTTTCTGTGAGAAAGTGTGACATAATAATAAAGAAGAAGAAGAAATAGTCTAACTCGAATACCATTTTGTATGATGATATGCAAGTGCTATGATCTCTTTGTTGGTGCACCATTAGGTTTCTTTGTCTGCTTCAGAATCCTAGGGTTAGATTAGTAGCAATAGACAATCTTATAAGGGGCACTCGTTAGTCATTTTAGGGATAGACATCAATATATTACTGATTGACTGGTAACATATTTATTTGTAGTGTTAAAGTCATTGCTGAATATCATGAGGCTACTTACAGGATACCATTGGTAGTATTAGTTAGTTTTCCTTCAATTTTTTCTGTTCATTTCTTGATGCAGTGATTAAACCTTGTTGTTTGAGAAATAGGCACTCCTGGACATTGAGATTGTGCTGTAGGAAATGCGTGATGCTAGATGATATGGTTGCTTTTTTCTGTTTATCATGCATTTGCAGTATTTATATGAAAATAAATAAGTATCAAGGATGAATGCCTCGTTAAAGTAGTCCTATAATAGTGGATGGGGCTATGATCCCTTTATATACTTGAAGTTTTCAGCTAGCGTGCTAGAAATTAAGTATTAAATTCCTATCTTCAGTGGCTTCTAAATTTTTTCATTCGTAGTATCTGATATTGTTTGTCTGCGTAGATAGGATATTCTAAACTTTTTTATAGCTTACCTTGGCAACTAATTTAAGTTACTACATATACTTAATACATTTGCTACATTTCGTACCTTTTTTGGGCCGATGCTTGGCAAAGTAAGAGTTGCATTTTACCTTTTTACTTTCCTAATGCCGAATTATGATAGCAGATGCTTATTGGAACTCAGGAAGTCGGGTTGCTGCATAAAATCTCCCAATCACAAATGGCATGGATGATGGAACTGCAGTGTAAACTCTGCTAATTGTCTAGTTACAATTTCCACCTCTTCTACTCTTCAGCTATGTGCTACTGTGAGTCAAAACATGCAGTTCATGCATTTATGGCTACAAGATATCATTTTTGGCAACCCCAGTTTCTCTGAGGTTTCATTTTTATTTCCTTAAACTTTCATTTTTCTAGATATAGTGCTTTGTCCTATTTGTTGGTTTGCATATGATGGATATCCCTGTATTTGATGAACAAATCATATGTTGATCTCCTCCTATACCTTCAAATCCAAGCTAGGAATAAGTAATTGTTAGATTTAAATAATAGTGTGTAATGACAATACTACTTCCTATTTCATATTTTATAATTTTATCTATTTTAATGGTTACAGCTAATTATGAATAAATTATTTATTGGATCGAACGAAATAGAAATTTCTATTGATTAGTTTTATAAACTATCTTTTTTAATGGCACACAAGAATTTCTATTGATTAGTTTCATATGTTGAGGAGAAAAACTGTAAGAGTGGCTATTCTTCCTTTTCCAGATATCCAAATTTGATGTATATTCTTCCCAAATTTTCCATTTTCCTTTTCTTTGTTATATCACATTGTACTTGGTAGATCGTATGAGGACAATAAAAACTACAAGAAATATACCTTTCTCTCCTCCTAGGTTCTGAATACGCTGATCTTTTTCACTAAATCTATATAGTGGTTTGATTTGATGGAGCAAACCTACTAATTGTGGAAGTAGGATCCTTAGCAAGCAATAGCGCTTCAATAATACAATTTGAGCCCAATAACACGAACAATATGGTGTTTGCGTAACCACAGGCAGCTTTATTGGCTCCACTAGATGAATTTGGAAAGTGAGGTACGTGTTGATTTCTCATTAGCTTGCATAACTCATGTCCCCCTTCGACCCCCCGAAAAATTTGAGGATTGGTACTAGTTTATTGGAATTTAAAAATACATATTTGATCATTATCGATGATGAGAATTGCAATTTTGAGTTGCGGTAGTTTTCTTTTTCTTTTGGCTTTTTTATCTAAGATTTAAGAAAAGAAAATGTGAAGATATTGTTGCTTTCAATATGCTTAGAGGGATGAGAAAAAATTGTGTTGGATTCCTATTTTAAAGATTTTTGTTGTCATCTTTTATATTTTTTCTGACAATCTAGTTAAAATATACATAGGACGCCGTCCAGACATTTAATTTTGGAGCTACACAACCCATGTTGCCAAATAATACTGTTGCCTATAGCTACATTGCAGCAACAACACATTTATGAAACACTTCAAGACCTCTTCTACATAGAGCCCAAAGCACGGCCACAACACAGCTGTAGAGTTCCTATATGAGTGTGTTGTACAATAAAGCATGGCCGGAATCTTTCCTACTTTACCCTTCTTTCTTATGTTGCATACCGTGACAGGCTGTTTAGATTTGATACCTAGGGAAGACATTGAGCATCTATGGGGATGTTTCATATTTATTCATCATTTGATTGTTCTTTTGGTGAAAATTTTTTCCTACTTTGCTGCCCATGGAAAAATGAGATTTGTGGTTTTCATCTCGTTTTATGGTGCTATATATCTGTAGAGTCTAGTGGGAAAAGTCTGTATGATCTTTAACTAGTGTAAAATTGTTATGATAACTCTAACCATAAAAGAAATAATTGTTTGAAGATGGCTGAAGGGGATGAAAATGGAGTCTAATGGCTACATTACAATAGAATCCCTTGTTACATAGTATGGTGTTGCTTTTTCGCAATTTATGGACGGAAGGTTTGCAATTAAATTAACTTGGGTCATTTTAAATGTGGATTTTATTGGATTCTACTTACTCATATTATCTGGTTTTAAATAATTTTAGGTAGTGTTATCATTAGTTACTTGGTGAGGCACTTAAATTTGTTGGTTGGTAATTGTCAAATACTATGGAAGTTAATGCATCCTAGCAATGTCTAGAATTTGAAATTTGGTTCTAACCTCTGGATTTCAGCAATAAAATGATATTTAGATTATTTTTGGATCATTCAGATCTGCAAATTACTCCCGCCAACCAACCAACGAAAAAATCTGATACAGTGGTGTTTGGTGGGGTTTCCAAATACATTTTAGTTTGACTTCGGATGATGAGAATTGGCATTATGTTATCTTTATGTGGCTTTCTTTTTCTACGGAGATTTCAGCGAAAAGAACATCATGATATTGGTGCTTTGGCTGCATCTGGCAGGAAAAAGGTAAAAATACGGGTGAGATCCCTGGTTTAAGGCTTCAAATAACTTTGTTTTATTTTATGGAGATTATTCAGTGAAAATTTGAACAAAAATTCATGTGCAGATTTGTAATTTTATAGCTACACAGGACATGTTACCCAATAATTTTGTTGCCTACAGCTATATTACTGCAACAACACATATTTTTACCATGCACTTCGATGACCTTTTCTACCGGCCACTGCACAACAAAGCCACAACGCAAGAATATGATTATCCGGAACTGATATACTTAGGAGTGTAATTCAACACGAGGAATGTTGGACATAAATGAGGATATTTTCCTTGATTGATTCCTGCAGTTGTTGTCAGGATCTTTCGGCGCATGTTGGAAACATTGTTGAACAAATTTAAGTTTACATGGTTGGTAGAATTCAAAAGAGGAATAGTATCATTTCCTTCTATGAAAAACATTTTTCTCTGTTCTACTTAACTTTACTTCCTTCCAATAATAATAATGGGTTATAACTATGTTTCAACTTGCTACTTCCATAGAAATGTGAAGGGATAATCGGCCCATTTAATACTGAAGCATATCCCACTTCAATGGGATATATTAAAGCCATATATATGAGTGCAGCCTAAATTTTTAAGATGGTATATATATATTTGTACAACGCAGATTAAAATATTTTGATCTATAAGCTACCTCATCTATTAAAGTCGTACAAAATAGAAACTGTCTTGTTAAATTGTGGATAGAAGACATAAAATAGAAAAACCACATTGATTTAAGCATGGATTTAGACCATTGGTCCACAAACAAAGAGAAATGATGATTAAAGTAAGACAAATTGTGCCCTGAATTCAAGGGCAACTTTTTGTGATCAACCTTGTCATGAATTATACCCAATCCATGGTCAATTGGTTTTCAGTGGGGAAGTGTGACATAATAATAAAGAAGAAGAAACAGTCTAACGCGAATACCATTTTGTATGATGATATGCAATTGCTATGATCTCTTTGTTGGTGCACTATTTGGTTTCTTTGTCTGCTTCAGAATCCTAGAGCTAGATTAGTAGCAATAGACAATCTTATAAGGAGCACTCATTAGTCATTTTAGGAATAGACATCAAGATTTTGCTGACTGACTGCTAACATATTTATTTGTGGTGTTAAAATCATGACATTCTTACAACTGTTTGAAGTCATTGCTGAATATCATGAGGCTGCTAACAGGATACCAATGGTAGTACTAGTTTCTTTTCCTTCAATTATTTCTGCTCATTATATGGTGCAATGATTAAACCTTGTTGTTTCAGAAATGCATGATGCTGGATGATATGGTTGCTTTTTTCTGTTTATTATGCATTTGCAGTATTTATATGAAAATAAATAAGTATCAAGGATGAATGCCTCGTTAAAGTAGTCCTATAATAGTGGATGGGGTTATGATCCCTTTATATACTTGAAGTTTTTAGCTAGCATGCTAGAAATTAAGTATTAAATTCCTATCTTCAGTGGCTTCTAAATTTTTCCATTCGTAGTATTTGATATTGTTTGTCCGTGTGGATAGGATATTCTATACTTTTTTATATCTTACCTTGGCAATTAATTTAAGTTACTACATATACTTAATACATTTGGTACCTTTTTTGGACCGATGCTTGGCAAAGTAAGAGTTGCATTTTACCTTTTTACTTTCCTACTGCCGAATTATGATGGCAGATGCTTATTGGAACTCGGGAAGTCTGGCTGCTGCATAAAATCTCCCAATCACAAATGGCATGGAAGATGGAGCTGCAGTGTAAACTCTGCTAGTTGTCTAGTTACAATTTCCACCTCTTCTACTCTTCAGCTATGTGCTACTGTGAGTCAAAACATGCAGTTCATCCATTTATGGCAACAAGCTATCATTTTTGGCAACGTCAGTTTCGCTGAGGTTTCATTTTCTTTTCGTTGTACTTTCATTTTGCTAGATATATTGCTTTGTCCTATGTGTTGGTTTGGATATGATGGATATCCCTGTATTTGAGTAACAAACCATTTGTTGATCTCCATCTATAACTTCATGTCCAAGTCAAGAATAAGTAATTGTTAGATTTAAATAATAGTGCGTAATGATAGTACTACTTTCTATTTCATATTTTATGATTTTATCTATTTTAATGGTTACAATTAATTGTGAATAAGCTATCTATTAGACCAAACGAAACGGCAATGAATGGTTTTCAATTTAAAATTTTACCATGGCACGTAAGAATTTCTATTGTTTATTTTCTTATGTCGAAGAGAGAAGCTGTGAGAGTTCCTATTCCCCCTTTTCCAGATATCCAAATTTGATTTATATTCTTCCGAAATTTTCCATTTCCCTTTTCTTTGTTATATCACATTGTATTTGGTAGATCATATGAGGACAATAAGAACTACAAGAAATATACATCTCTCTCCTCCCAAGTTCTGTATATGCTGATTTTTTTCACTAAATCTGTATAGTGGTTTGACTTGATGAAACTAACCTACTAATTGTGGAAGTAGGATCCTTAGCAAGCAATGAGCACTTCAATAATACAATTTGAGTGCAATAACACGAACAATGTGGTGTTTGCGTAACCACAAGCAACTTTATTGGCCCCACTGAAGGAATAGAGAAAGCGAAGTATGTGCTGATTTCTCATTAGCTTGCATAACTCATGTCCCCCCTCTAGCCCCTGAAAAATTTTAGTATTGGTACTAGTTTGTTGGAATTCAAAAATACATACTTGATTATTATGGATGATGAGAATTGCAATTGTGAGCTGTGATGGTTCTCTTTTTCTTTTGGTTTTTTTATCTAAGATTTAAGAAAAAAGAATGTCAAGATATTTTTGCTTTCGGTATGCTTAGCGGCGTGAGAAAAAATTGAGATGGATCTCTATTTTAAAGATTTTTGTTGCCAGGATTTATATTTTTTCTGACAATGTAGTTAAGATATCTATAGAAACCCTATCTAGATATTTAATTTTGGAGCTACACAATCCATGTTACCAAATAGTACTGTTGCCTACAGCTACATTGCAGCAACAACACATTTATGAAACATTTCAGGACCTCTTCTACCGGCACAGCACAACGCATGGCCACAACACAGGTGTAGAGTTCCTATACGTATGTGTTGTACAATAAAGCACCCTAGTATGTGGCCGGAATCTTTCCTACTTTAGCCTTCTTTCGTATGTCGCATACGGTGACAGGCTCTTTAGATTTGATCCCTGGGGAAGACATTGAGCATCTATGGGGATGTTTCATATTTATTCATCATTTGATTGTTCTTTAGATGAAAAAATTTTCCTAATTTGGTGCCCACAGAAAAATGAGATTGGTGGTTTTCATCTTGTTTTATGGTGCTATATATCTGTGGAGCCTAGAGGGAAAGTCTGTATGATCTTGAACCTGTTTAAATTGTTATGATAACTCTAACCATAAAAGAAATAAATTGTCTCTGAAGATGGCTAAAGGGTATGAAAATGGAGGTTAATAGCTGCATTACAATAGAATCCCTTATTACATATAAGTATTGTGCTGCTTTTTCGCAGTTTATGGATGGAAGGTGTGCAATTAAATTAACTTGGGTCATTTTAAATGTGGGTTTTATTGGATTCTACTCACTCATACTATCTGGTTTTAATGGATTTTAAATAGGGTTATCATTAGTTACTTTGCGATGCATTTGAATTTGCTGGTTGGTAATTGTCAAATACTATGGAAGTTAATGCATCCTAGCAATTTCTAGAATTTGGAATTTGGTTCTAACCTCTGGATTTCAGCGAGAAAAGGATATTTAGATTATTTTTAGATTATTCAGATCTGCAAATTACTCCCGCCAGCCAACCAACAAAAAAATCTGATGTAGTGGTGTTTGGTGGGTTTCCAAATACATATTAGTTTGACTTTGGATGATGAGAATTGACCTCATGTTATCTTTATGTGCCTTGCTTTTTCTGCGGAGATTTCAGAAAAAAGAACATGTTGATATTGGTGCTTTGGTTGTTTCTGGAAGGAAAAAGGGAAAAATACGGGTGATATCCCTGGTTTAAGGCTTCAAATAACTTTGTTTTATTTTATGGAGATTATTCAGTGAAAATTAGAACAAAAACTTGTGTCCAGACTGGTAATTTTGTAGCTACACAGGACATGTTACCCAATTATATTGTTGCCTACAGCTATATTATTGCAAGAACACATATTTTTACTTTCTATCGGCCACTGCACAACTAAGCCACAACGCAGGAATATAGTTATCCTGAACTGGTATACTTAATGGCGTAATTCAACACAAGGAATGTCAGACATAAATGAGGATATTTTCCTTGATTGATTCCTGCACTTGTTGTCAAGATCTTTCAGCGCATCGTGGAAACATTGTTGAACAAATCCAAGTTTACATGGCTGGTAGAATTCAAAAGAGGAATCGTGTCATTTTGTTCTATGAAAAGCATTTTCTCTCTGATCTACTTAACTTTACTTGCTTCCAGTAATAATAATGAGTTATAACTTTGTTTGAACATGCTACTTCCATAGAATTGTGAAGGGATAATCGACCCATTTAATACTGAAGCATATCCCACTTCAATATAAAATCAAGAAAATTTTCTATTTGGTGCATTGTACAATTTTAAAGGTTTTAAGAGAGCCAAAGAGGAATTGGCACATTGTAATGTCTGATGCATCATAACTTTGGTGGTGTTGGCCTCTCTCCTCTTTTTTGGTGTTGTGGTACACTCGTCCCCTTTTCATGTATTTCATACTTTATTGTGGGAGCCCTACAATGGCAGGTTTGGTAATCATTAGGTAGTAACATCATTTGTTTTTCTTACTTGTTTTTTGCCTTATTTTTAGGTTCTCTTCTTCCATTATTTGTTCTTGTTGTGATAATGTCGGAAGTGCTTCAGGTTGTTGCCATTTTGGGTTTATAACCCTCTGTTTTGATGCTTGAATCTTGTTATAATTTAGAGATATAGATGATTTTTCGTTGTCATTCATAATTCTAGCATCGGGGTAGGGATTAATTGGTGTTGGGGATTTGTCCATGTTATCCATATTATATGCTTCGCAAGACACGATGAATTACATTATTAAGTCAAATGACACTTTGTGGCCATAGTCAATCTTATCACCAAGCATATTTTGTCCTTTAGAAATCTAATCACTTTACATTTAGGCTGAGTGATTCAATTGTTTCTAGTGCAGGGAAACAGCAGTTTCACGTATTTTTAGAGTTGTTGACTGAAACCGGAAAGTCTCGCTCTCTCCTCTCTCTAACTTATCAGTAGCCTTGCAGCAAAAAGATCCGATTGCCAATAATTAGCATCAATCTCAACCAGGTTTGAACTTGTTGTCTATTTCTGTGAATCATGGCATTGGATTTGTCCTAGAATTAAATCCTTTCTGTATGTATTTTTTTGAAGCCTTATCATCAAAGTCTAAGTGCATACCTTTTTATCTTCATATAGTTAATTGTATTTTTTATTTAAAGTTTGGTATCTTTGTTGTGGAGGTTTATACCTTTTACTAAGAGGGTGTCATTCTTGGATTTTGCTTATCACTGTATTTGGAAAATGCTATTGGGCATAGCTAGGGAACATATCAGAAGTAGAAGAAAAAAAACCAAGGAATCGAGGTAATAGGTCTCTAATTTTTTTGTTCTTATACCCGTTGAGTTCTTCCAATATAATGATATTCATCTGGTGATCAATCTCTTGTTTGGTTCTACATAAAAAGCATTTACCGTTCAATTGAAGGGTAGTTTTGTACTAAAAAGTAGATTGTATAAACCAAGTAACGTGAGATGTGGGTCAGGAGTTTTCAAACGATGGGGTTGATTGATTATGATGTTTTATGATGGATGTTGCCAACAAATCAAATGTTACGCTGATTGTTTGTGTCTGCACTTTCCTCCTATCTTGGTACTGCTTAATTTATAAAACGTCATTGTCGAGGGATTTTTCTTCTGGCGTTTTGTTTGCCTGACTTGAAGAGCATCTTCCCAGGGAATTATTGAGTAATAACTTTATTAGTTTCTGAATTTATTCCACTAAACATTTGGTTTGACACTGCTAATCTACTTTCCAGGCATTGCTACAGCAAGTCAACCGACAACTAGTTATCAAGAGAAAAGAAAACGCAGCACCTACCATTTCTCTGTCTCGTAAGTCCAAAGTATTGTTGTTGGAAAATTTATGCACTAGAGTTTGTCTTTGCATAGTGATACAGAGGTCACAGATAAAAAATGGTCAAAGAAACTTAAATGGATGGACCAATTGAGTGCTAGTTGTAGTAGCATCTGAGTTATTATGAATAAAAATGGGTAATCTTTCTTGTTATTGTGCTAATAGCTAATCTGTCTCAATTTAATTTCAATCGGTGGTCGAATTTATGTTTACATTGTGCTTCTTTTGGGAATAATGCATTCAATAGTGACCATTATGCTTTGTAAATGGTTGCCTCGAGTGTCACTTGTTTATCTGTAGCTTATGACATTTTATACCAAATTATTATTTTTTAATACTTTCTAATAATTTCTGAGGGAAATTAGTAATGGATTTAAATATGCTAAAAACTTCATTTCAACTAAGTAAATTGGTTCTTTTTTAATAATCTAGTGTCTAGTAAAATGTTTTACCAACGATCAAGTTTGATACATAAATCTAGGGAACCTATTCCTCCTCCGGATGGCATAGGGTCATTTTAATTTTTTCGCTTAGCAGAATCGACAGAATGAGATGTACGATGTGTGGAGCCTTTATCACTGCCTATTTATTTGGATGAGGTTCCTTTTATAATATTCAATGTGTGGAGCCGAATAGCTTAAGAGGTTATATTTTTATTTGCTAGCACAGTCATAAATATTTTGATCTACAAGTTGCCCTCATATGTGGAACGCAAAGAGATCAGAAAAATTAACCTTAACTAAACCACTGATTGAGAAGGCATGGTGCTGAGAAACAACTATGGTTTTACCATGGATTTAGATTAATGGACCATGAGCAAGGAGAAATGATGATTAAATTTCAGCCAGATTGAACCCATAGTATTGGCGGATGACTTTGTGCAGGTCACTTAGATGATAATTTGCTCCTAATCTGAGGTCTATGGGTTTTGACTGGGGAGATGTACAATCATTTATTGCTCATATTGGCTCATAAACAAAAAAGTATGGTGGCACATTGTGCATTGTGCACGTGGTGTGGTACACTTGCCGGAGTTTCGCTTGCGTTAGACTTTAAATGGTTGAACTCCTTGAATTACGATTTTGCTAGACATTAGCTTGCTGCATTATTGATTTCGTTTCCTTAGATTTTGCCTTGCTTTTGTTTACTTTCTGTTTTTGAGGCTTGAATCCTGTTGTTATATTTACAGACAAAGATGGCTTTTTGTCGTCAATAATTCAAACATCTGTCTTGGTATTGATTGACGTGAGGTATAATTTGTCTATGTCTTCGCAATGTGTCCTGTGTGACAAATAATAGTAGTGACTTGATCACTTTGAATCCAGAAATTCTATCAAGTATACTCTATTTTTATTTTTGTGTAGTGGCTCTATTCTCCTTGTTGTTGCTTGAGAATTTGAGAAGGCCTTAGATAAGGCTTGGCTGTCTGGCATGCGGTTGTATTAATGATAGGTTCATATTGATGATCTTGGAAGGATTCCTGAATACATCTTTAAGTTTTGAATCCAGATGGAAATCTATCCTTTTTAGAGCCAATCCTCTCGCATGACCGTAATCCGATTGGATCACCCACAAATGAAAGATTCCTTAAAAAGTTAAGGATTAGTAATCCTTTTTCTAATTATTAGTAACCGAATTAATTCGGTCTTATACATAAGCTATGTAGCTTACAACATTTCATTTGTTTTTCTGTTCTTTTTGCATCTTTATTTCAGAAGATGAAAATGCACAATCAGATGATGAAAAAACTAATAATAGATGATCATGTCATTCCATATATGCTTGAAAAGCTGTCTTATTCTATTGTTTTTATTTTTGCCTTCGTCTAGTGAGAAGTTGAATTATCCTAGTTAAAGATTTTTCAATTATAAAGGGCTTGCTTTAAAGAGACCCTAGTTAGGGCAGCGGGGATAATAGTTTAAGACTAGTAACTAAGTCGTGTCTTCATTCCCTTGCTTCTGTCTTCTTTCTTCCTCTTCCTTTATTTAAAATGTCCTTATCTGTTGTTGGAAGTTAGAGTTCTGAATTGAGATAATCTTTTGAGAAAGTTTAACTATATTAACATTTTATTGATTCTCAAAGTGAAAAATCTAGAAACCCATCTCCTATTTAGTGCTCGTCGATATCGAAACTATTGTCATTAACATTTTATTGATTCTCAAAGTGAAAAATCTAGAAACCTATCTCCTATTTAGTGCTCGTCGATATCAAAATTATTGTCGTTTTCCCATCAAAGAGCTTTATCAAGAGTCGAGTATGAAGGACACTTTGGTCTATTGGTTAAATGTCTTTGAAAGTTTGTGTTTCTTACCTTCCTCCATAAAACTCTTTATCTATCTTTGATACGGCTATGGGCTACACTCGGCCAATCGCAAATATCTAGAATGTAACTAATACAAATTGAAACCAAAATGAAGCTAAAAGTTACCCATAGAACAAAAGTTGCGTTAGATCAATTTTAATATTCTGTATAGTATCCAAACTTACTAATCTAAAGGGATAAGAAATAAAAAATGTGTGCTTAAAGCTCAACAAATACTATATATATATATAATAAACAAATATGTCCAACAAAATATTAGGAGGGTTTATAAACAAATTTAAAACAGATAAAAGATACAAATTCAAAAATTCGATATCAAAAGTCAAATTACAAATCTAATGACCCGATATCAAAAGGCAAATCACGAATCCAAATTATAATCCGATATCAGAAAGTTGATAGTAATCTCGTACTCAAATCGTATATCAGATCAAAATATAGTCCCATTGGAAAGTATATTGAACAGAAATTATCCGGAGTGAAATTAGACGATCAGAATTAGGTGATCAAAATCATATCAAAATCGTATCAGGATCAAATAAATATATACTGAATGAATTAGAATCAGAATCAAAACCATATAAGTAGAATCTAATAGGTTCCGCTATATCCAAATCTTGAATAAAAACATTAGTTAATATGTATCAGTATCGGAGTTTCCTAAAATAAATATTTCTCGATATTACAATAAATTTCTATATTAGCCAATATATTACTGTCAATTTATAATTTTTAGAATTTTTTTTACATTTAACATATTCGGAATTGATACATATTGTCCAATGTGATTGATATCGATATTGATATTTTGATCCATTGTCCAAATAAATTGAAATGAGTGCTTTTACCCTTAGCTAGTATTTCTTCGCCTCTACGTAGATGGAAACAAGAGTGATTGATAAAGGGGCAGAGCAGCTAGATTGAATCAAGCATTTTGGTAAAACTATCGTGTGATAATTGGCTCTATCCAACACTAAGACTAAAGTTTATTCAACACATTGTACAGTTTATTAGCATTTATCTTTTCGACATAGAAATTATTATAATAGCCTGTTTTCAATAATGGCATTCACTAACGCCATCCAACAAGAAGAGTTAAATAAGCTATATTCTTTTCATACATATATTTATGAAGCTCTTACCAAAGTTTTCATTTTGAAAGAGAGGAGGGAGAATTCGTTTCTTATACAAATTGCTCAACCATTTGAAAATGTATGTCTCTTCTTTCAATAAGGATGATGAGTTGCATTCTTTACATATGAAAATCAAATATTTTACATTTAATTTTGGTTAAAATATTGGAAAATAAATCTTATTGCTTTTTACAATAAAAAGTGTTTAAATTTACGTTCATTACTATTTTAATTTCTTTTTTATATTATGTATTATTGATTTTATTGACTGTCTGATTTTTATCTTTTATATTTGGACAGTATACTTTTCTAAGATAGTGTTGTTTACTTGTCAAATACTATTCATTGATTGCATTAAATTTCTGGGTAAATTAACCATTTTTTAGTGAAATCGGAACAATATTTCCAGTGGATTCCTTTCACCTGAGCTCAGAATACAATTCAGTATTTATCTGTAAGATTCCTATGTTGTTAGTATTGACTCATTGGTCTATATGTTAACTCTATTTTTAGTTAGTGTAGAGTGATTAAATTATTGAATAAATGCTCCGTTTGTTTTGATAGAATTATCAATTTTATTATTGGTATGTGTTCCTATAATTTTATCGCTCTTGGTACTTACACATGGAGTACCGTTCTAAAACTACGTATGTATGTGCTTTCTTGGGATTGCTAAATTTTGTTACTCCTTCCTATGTGTATCTTTAACTTAAACTATTGATTTATCATTTTAATGTATTGTGAAGGACGCACTGGGCACTTAATTGGAGGAATTATGCAAGGTTTTGCTTTGTGGTTGGTGTATTCTTCCGTAGCAATAAACTAATAGACTTTGCAATCGTGTTCTGAAAATGATTCAATGGTCTCACAAAAATGTCAGAAAATAACCCTTCATTGGTAAGTTGTCTTTGTCCTTCCCATAGAATACAATGCAAGCAACTTAGATTTGATAGCTGGGGAAGACGTTGAGCTTCTGCAGGGAAGATGTTTCACTTTTATTCTTCATGTCCTTCGTCCTTAATTGAATCTATATTTCGAACGTTCTACTTTGACGCTCATGGAAAAATGGCATTGCAAATCTTGTTAGAAAAAGTTAAATGAGGGCAACTGTTACCAGTGCTTTGGTTCCAATTGAATGACGTCATTACTTCTGATATAGTAACTTATGATGCATCATCTAAACTAGATGTCACCGTGACTGAACAAATGGAATGAAAAATATATTCAACTGTGTCACCTTTTCCTGGTGTCTGGATATTCAGCTATGTTCAGGTTTTAGTTTTAAGAAAAATCTTTAATTACAATTTCTTGATTGCTTCATATGATTGCTGGCTTTCCATTTCAAAACTTGTAAGAATTTACCTCTTTCTTAGAGCCGAAGATTTATTTGGGTATTCTTTGCAGAAATGATTTTCAAGCTATACGGGAGAATAAATTCACTGACTAACATAGAATCATTCCAAAAATCTTGTAAGTGGGAATGACTGGTAATGCATCAAGCCCTTCTGCTACTTAATCAAGCTACAGGTGATGTGTATTAATTTAAGATCTATTTTTTCTGCATATTGCTTAACTAGCCTATTGTCATTCCCTTTTCAGCCCTCTGACTATTTTGGTTCTAATATGCTTCTAAAATGGTATTCTGGTGTCCACAATTACGTTGTATTTGTCCTGATTTAGTCCTTACAGTTTTGCCTGTAGAATTCCTGTGAGGGCATTTTTAACTAAAGGTTGAATTTCGGTATTCAATTTAGATCGCAGTGGATATGAAATGCTAGCTTTTTTTCTTTTCTTTTGGGGGGTGGGGTTTAAGTGTTGGGACGGTTGTGACAACTGAATCTAAATTGTTGCCTTAGCTAGTGAACAATCAAATGTCTAGAAGTTGAGTTTATATAATATAAAATAAGGGAATAATATTTAAATTGGTTAAGACACTTAAAACTGATACTGAAGGATCCATATGAGAGAAAGTGTGAGTATCAAGTGGATGTAGAAAATAATTGAAGAGGTAAGTATAAGAAAATATGAAGTGATGTGATGAAAGGAAGAAGTAAAATTATATATATCCTCGGAAGATACTAAATCAAATTTAGTGGTATAACAAAAGTAAATTTATATAGTTGATCTTATCTAATGAGATATAATGTTTTACTATTGTATGCCTCCTTAGATTTCTTCCATTTAGTCATTGTTGTGAATGACGTGTATTTTTTCAATATTTTTGGTTTTTTTTTTGTAACAACACCAATTTTCGCAGCAAGCTTAGTGTTTTTCTTCTATTGGCTGCAGAAAATAGATGTGCACCCTCCTCCCTCCCACTGAAATTGAGGCAAAGAAGAAACTGCTTATCTATTGAAGTTTTCTCTTGATTTTTGCATCATTTTTATGTCTCAAAGAACGAAAGTGTTATGGTTAAGTGGAAGAATTATTTTCTATTGCATCCAGACTCTTAATGTAGCACAAGATAATAGGTGCTGCAGTTGAGGAAATGTCAAAATCTCGCAAGCATGCCTAGTTCTGATAGTCAGCTAGGGGAAGGTGGACCATATTCGAAGAACACAAAGCATTTTGTGAGGAGCTCTCTGCAGTGACGTTATCTGGCAGGACTCGGCTGATCTGGCTTGGATCAAAAGGTTGGTGTTCTCATTGTGGCTGCTTTTAAAAGTAACATGGTGTTTTCAGAAAGTTTTAAATTAAAACGTCTTTTCTTTTTTTTTTTTTTTATGAAAAACAACGATAGAAACTTACAGAGGATCTCAATTAATTCTAGGTAGACGCTGAATAGTAGACTAGTCTGAAAGGCACTTATTCTCTGTTCTACTTCTTGGCATTTTTTTTTTTTTTCAAATTAGTTATTAGTACAGGTAAGGGCTGGGAAACTGACATTCGGGAAAGCTGTAAGTCAGCTAGTGGGTAGTTGAACAGAAATAACTTTTATACCAAACGATAATCTTGTTAAAATAGAGTTTACACGGTGATGAGCATGAATTTGTTGCTTTGGTGATTGTCAAATTTTATGAGAGGTAATGCATCCTAACCATTTATAGGATTTGAAATTTTGACTTCTGGATTTTGATTAAAAAAATGAAATATATGCTATGGCATTCGCTTCTAATCTATGTTCATTTGTGGTCAAAATGAAACTCGGGCAACTGTGTGGATGATGCATCTTTTCTTGGATTATGTTGTTGCATTGTGCGTTGAAAATTTATTATGCATCTAAAAAGACTTAGTGTATTAAAATTTGTGACAATAAAACAAAGTTCGTTGGCTATATTTTTGCCAACTGTATTCCAGATAGTAATGTTCAAACTGTTTATAATTAAATTTATAAGGATATAGAATGAAATAAATCCAAATACATAATGTTAAGAATCCCAATAATTCTAGTGAATTCTTCATCCATCTCAATTAACCAGCAGTACCAATCTCATATTTGATTGGGTATTCTTTCTGATATTTGGAAGCCATGCATGCCGATTATTAAGGTTACAGTACACCATGGCGAAGACCATGAAGCAGCTAAGCGTAATGTAGGAAGTTATAAAAATGGTATATAAGCGATCTCAGAAATGTCAGTGCACTACTTTTCCCTAAGTATCAGGGGTTTGAGGTCTCTAAAATGAAAATTCCATTACTAGTTTTTGTTACATTAATAGAAATTATTAGTGATCTATGAATTCAAATATTTTGGCCTTCCATTCATTTGTGAAAAAATGTCTCTATAGCTTGTTCTGGTTAATGTACTTTGATACTTCTTCATCTTTCTTTCTTTTTTTTTTTTTTTGTTTTTAATTAACGTTTTTCCAAAAGTTCATGTTCCTTTCGATCTTCCAATCACAATCAAGTAGATGAGAATTTTCTTACAGTTTTATTTCCAATGACTTCCTTGAAAATCCAAACGGCATAAAGACTGCTTGAAGCATGCGCTGACAAGGCGAGGAAGCGATAACATATTATTTTAGAAGTTTCCCATAGCATCCTACATAGCTTAGGCTGTGTATACATAATACTTAGAAGCTAAATAACTGGTCACTCTTATAATTACCTATGTTTCTTCTACCATTCCTTTCGATACCATCTTTTCACCCTTTTTTGTTCTGATTTCAAAGAAATGACTCAAGGGAGATTTCTCCCAAAGAGGAAGAAGTCCTAATCGTACCCTCTATACGTATCTTTTTCGCTGTGTCCGGAATCAAGTTCGTGTACCTTTAGATCACAGGGGAGGGAAGTAGATTAAGTGATAAATATATATAGATGAAATTTAAATTACATAAAATTAATGAACAAGTCGG
>JAODPA010080934.1:24586-41519 GCA_025585075.1 Nepenthes mirabilis | reverse complement strand
TTTCTTTTCCTTCCCAAACATTGCCTCCCTCTTACTTTTTATAATAATATTATTATTTTATTTTTTCTATTTATTTTTTATAATATCCAACCAGGATATTACAAACAGGTCTTTAATTTTCTCGACTTATATGATGAGTTCTTCAACTATAATGATATTCATTTGCTGGTAAAATCTCTTATTTCGCTCTAGATAGAAAAACTTCTCAGTCGGTTGAAGAATAGTTTTGTACTATAAAGAAGTAGATTATTTATAAAATAAGTAATGGGAGATGTGGGTTGATTGATTATGATGATTTGTGATGGATGTTGCCAACAAATCAAATGTTACCCTGATTGTTTATGTCTGCGCTTTCCTCCTCCTATCTTACAACTGCTTAATTTATAAAATGCCATTGTTGGGGGATCTTTCTTCTGCGTTCTTGTTTGCCTGAGTTAACGAGCATCTTCCCAGGGAATTATTGAGTAATAACTTTATCAGTATCAGAAATTATTCCACTAAACATTTGGCTTGACACTAATATCCTATTTTCCGGGCACTGCTGCAGCAGGTCAATCGACAACAAGTTGCCAAGTGAAAAGAAAAGGCAGCACCTACCATTTCTCTGTCTGGTAAGTCTAAAGTATGTTGTTGGAAAATTTATGCACTAGAGTTTGTCTTCACTGACTGATACAAAGATCATAGATAAAAAAAGGTTAAAGAAACTTAAATTAATAGACCAATTGAAGTGCTAGTTCTACTAGCATCTGAGTTGTTATGGATAAAAATGTGTGATCTTTCTTGTTATAGTACCAACAACTAATCTGTCTCAATTCAATATCAATTGGTGGTCGAATTTATGTTTACATTGTGCTTCTTTTGGCAATAATACATTGAATAGTAGTTATAGTGGTTACAATTTTTGCATGATATGTCTGTGATAATTAACCATTATGCTCTGTGAATGATTGCCTCGAATGTCACTTGTTTATCTGTAGTATATGACATTTCATACCAAATTGTTATTTCTGATCACTTTCCAATAATTTCTGAGGAAATTAGTAATGGATCTAAATGTTCTAAGAACTTCATCTCAACCAAGTAAATTGTTTCTTTTTTAATAATCTAGTGTCTAATGAAATCTCTAGCAAGCGATTATGTTGAGCTTCATACATAAATCTTGGGTACCTATGCCTCATCTAGGCGGCTTTGGGCCATTTTAATTTTTTCCCTTATCAGAATTGACATATTGAGGTATGCGAGCTCTTTAGGGCTTTATAGCAACCTATTGATTTGGATGAGGTTCCTTTTATATTGTTCAATCAGTGGAGCCGAATAGCTGATGAGGATATATATTTCCTTGCAAGTATAGTCATAAATATTTTGATTTACAAGTGCCCTCATATGTTGAACGTAGAGAAATCAGAAAAATTAAATTTGACTAAACCATTGATTGAGAAGGCATGGAACCAAGAAACAACCATGGATTTAGATTAATGGACTATGAACAAAGAGAAATGATGATTAAATTTCCGCCAAATCAAACACATAGTATCGGTGAACGAGTTTGTGCAGGTCACTTAGATGCTAATTTGCACCTAATCTGAGGTCAATAGCTTTTGACTGAGGAAATGTACGACCATTTATTATTCATATTGGCTCATAATCAAAGAAGTATGGTGGCACATTGTGCGTGTGGTGTGGTACACTTGCCCAAGTTGTGCTTGTGTTAGGTTTTTAATGGTTGAACTCCTTGAATGACAATTTGGCTAGACATTAGCTTGCAGCATTGTTGATTTTGTTTATTTAGATTTTGCCTTCTTTTTCTTTACTTCCTATTTTTTATGCATGAATCCTGTTGTTATATTAAGAGACAAAGATGGCCTTTTGTCGTCAATAATTCAAACATCTAACTAGGTATTGATTGGCATTAGGAGTAGTCTGTCTATATTTTCGAAATGTATCCTGCGTGACAAATAATAGTAGTGACTTGATCACTTTAAATCCAAAGATTCTATCATCAAGTATACTCTATTTTTAATTTTGGGTAGTGGGTTCTATTCTCTTTGCTGTTACTTGAGAATTTGTGAAAGCCGTAGACAATGCCTAGTACGTCTCGTATACAGTTGTAGTAAAGACACGTTCGTTGTAGATGATGGGTTCGTATTGATGATCATGGAAGGATTTCTGAATCCATCTTTTTTTTATTATGATCATGGTGGAAATCAATCCTTTTTAGAGCCTAGCCTCTCGCATGTCCGTAATACGATCAGAGCACCCATCGATGAAGGATTCTTTGAAAAGTTAAGGATTGGTAACCATTTTTCAAATTTTTAGTTATCGAATGAATTTGGTGTTATACATGCCCTATGTGGCATACAACATTTCATTTATTCTTCTTTTCTTTTTGCATCTTTCTTTCAAAAAATGAAAACACGCAATCAAATGATGAGAAGACAAATGATAGATGATCATTGGCCAATATATGTGATATTTTTATATTAGCCTTTATATCTCTGTCAATTTATAATTTTTAAATTTTTTTTTCATTTAACATACCCGATATTGATACATATTATTCAATATGACCGATATCAATATCGATTTTTTCATCCATGGTGTAAAGAGATTGAAATGAGTGCTTTTACCCGTAGCTAGTACTTCTACCCCTCACATAAAAGGGAGAAAGAGTGATTGATAAAGGGACGCAGCTGCTAGATTGAAGCAAGCATTTTAGCAAAATGATCTTGTGACAATTGGCTCTACCCAACGCTAAGACTAAAGTTTGTTCAACACATTGCACAGCTTATTAGCATTTTTCATCTTGATGTAGAAATTATTATGATAGTCTATTTTCAAAGATGGTGTTTGCTACCGCCATCCAACAAGAAAAGTTAAATGAGCTATGTTCTTTTTGTACATATATTAAAGCTCTTACCTAAGTTTCCATTTTGAAAGATGGGAGGGAGAATTCGTTTCTTTTGCAAATTGCTCCACCATTGGAAAATGCATGTCACTTCTTTCAATAAGGATGATGAATTGCATTCTTTACATATGAAAATCAAATATTTTACAATAAATTTCAATTAGAATATTGGAAAATAAATCTTGTTGTTTTTTGCACTAAAAAGTGTTTATATTTACCTTCACTAACATCTTAATTTTTTTATATTATGTATCTTTAATTGTGTTATTTATAGGTCAAACACTATTCATTGATTGCATGAAATTTGTAAGTAAACCAACCTTTTTCCTAGTGGTATCAAAACACTATCCCTAGTGGATTCCTTTTCTCCTGAGCACAGAATACGACTCAGTACTTGCTAGTAAGATTTTCATGTTGTTAGTATTGACTCGTTGGTATATA
This sequence comes from Nepenthes mirabilis, assembly GCA_025585075.1. Classification (NCBI taxonomy): domain Eukaryota; kingdom Viridiplantae; phylum Streptophyta; class Magnoliopsida; order Caryophyllales; family Nepenthaceae; genus Nepenthes; species Nepenthes mirabilis. Next base: position 38,173 of record JAODPA010080934.1, on the reverse strand, counting down.
TGTTAACTCTTTTTTATTTCGTGTAGAATGGTTAAATTATTTCAATAAATATTCCGTTCTTTTTGATAGATTTATCAATTTTGTTATAGGTATTGGTTCCTCTAATTTTTTACCGCTCTTTGGTATTTACACATGGAATGCAATTCTAAAACTACGTATCTATGTGCTTTCTTGGAATTGCTAAATTTTGTTACTTCTTCCTATATGTATCTTTAACTCAAACGATTGAGTTATCATTTTAATGTATTGTGAAAGATGCACCGGGCCCATAATTGGAGGAATTATGTAAGGTTTTTCTTTGTGGTTGTCGTATTCTTCGGTAGTTATAAACTAATAAACTTTGCAATTGTGTCCATGAAATTGGTCGGTGGTCTCACCAAAATGCCAGAAAACAACTCTTCATTGGGAAGTTGTCTATGTCCTTCTCATAGAATACACTGCAAGCAACTTAGATCCAATAGCTTTGGAAGGTGATGAGCTTCTGCGGGGAAAATGTTTCACTTGTTATTCATCATGTCCTTCGTCCTTAATTGTATCTATATTTCCAATGTTCTACTTAGACGCTCTTTGGAAAATGACATTGCAGATTTTAATATGTTTTTTTTATTCTATTCATGTAGTCCCTAAAAGAGGAAGTGTGTATAATTTTAAACCTGTTTTAATGATGATGATTCTTCTATGATACTATGATATGTCAGGGAAGAAAGCAGAAGTTTAAGAAAATGAATTCTAATAGCTGCAACGCAACTATGTTGCTTGTTGCTTGTTATTTGTAGCACATAGGATGCTGATATTCTTTGAGTTTGCAGAGGGAAGGTGTGCTGTTTATATAGCTTGTGTCATTTAGCTTTAAATCTTGTTAGACAAACTTAAACGGCAGCAACAGTTACCAGTGCTTTGGTTCCAATTGAATGATGTCTTTACTTTTGATATAGCAACCTCTGATGCATCATCTATACTAGATGTCATCGTGACTGAACAAACAAGGAAATAAAAATATATTTAACTGAGTCACTTTTTCTTGGTGTCTGGATATTCAACTATGTTCCAGGTTTTATTCTTAAAAAAATCTTTAAATGGAATTTCTTGACTGCTTCATATGATTGCTGGCTTTCCATTTCAAAACTTGTAAGAATTCACCTCTTTCTCAGACCTGAAGATTTCAATGGGTATTCTTTGCAGCAATGATATTCAAGTTATACAAGAGAAGGAATTCACTGATTAACATAAAAACATTCCAAAAATCTTCTGAGTGGGTATGACTTGTAATGCATCAAGCCCTTCAGCAACTCAATCAAGTTACAGGTGATGTGTATTGATTTAAGATCCCTTTTTTCTGCATATTTGCTTAACCAGCCTATTGCCATTCCCTTTTCGATCCTCTGACTATTTTGGTTCTAGTATGCTTATGAAATGATTTTCTGGTGTCCATAATTATGTTGTATTTATCTTGATTTATTCCTTACTATTTTGCCTTTAGAATTCCTATAAGGGCATCTTTAACTCAAAGTTGAATTTCGGTACTGAATTTAGATTGCAGCAGATATGAAATGCTAGATTTTTTCTTTTCTTTTGGGGGTTGTGTGTAAGTGTAGGGATGTTTGTGACAGCTGAATCTAAGTTGTTGCCTTAGCTAGTGAACGATTAAATGTTTGAAAGTTAAATTTATATAATATAAAATAAGAGAATGATGTTTAAATTAGTTTAGACACTTAAAACTCATACTGAAGGATGTATATGAGAGAAAGTGTGAATTAATAGCAGTTGTAGAAAATAATGGAAGAGGTAAGCATAAGAAAATATGAAGTGATGTGATGAAATAAAGAAGTAAAATTATGTATATTCTCAGAAGATACTAAATCAAATTGGGTGGAATAATAAAAGTAAATTTATATAGTTGATCCTACCTAGTGGATATAATGTTTTACTATTGTATGACTCCTTAGATTTCTTCCATTCAATCATTGTTGTAAATGACGAGTGATTTTTCAATACTTTTGGATTTTTTTTAACTACACCAACTTTTGCAACAAGCGTAGTGTTTTTCTTCTATAGGCTGCAAAAAGATGGGCACCCTCCTCCCTCCAACTGAAATCGAAGCAAAGAAGAAACTGCTTATCTATTGAAATTTTCTCAAAATTTTTGCTTCATTTTTATGTCTCAAAGAACCAAAGTGTTATGGTTAAGTGAAAAAATTATTTTTTACTGCATCAAACCCTTCTAAATGTAGCACAAGATATTTGGTGCTGCAATTGAGAAAATGTCAAAATCTCGCAAGCATGGCCTAGTTCGGATAGTCAGCTGGGGGAAGGTGAACCATATTTGAAGAACACAAAGCATGTTGTGAGGAGCTCTCTGCACTGACGTTATCTTATAAAACTTGGCGGATCTGGCTTGGATCAAAAGGTTAGTGTTCTCATTGTGGCTGCTTTAAAAAGTAAATTGGTGTTTACAGAAAGTTTTAAATTAAAACTTCTTTTTTTTTTTTTTTTATGAAAAACAGTGATAGTAACTTAACAGAGGGTCTCAATTAATTCTAGGTAGACGCTGAATAGTAGACTAGTATCAAAGGCACTAATTCTCTGTTCTGCTTCTTGGTTTTTTTTTTTTTTTTTTCAAATTAGTCATTACTATAAGTAAGGGCTGGGAAACTGACATTCGGGAAAGCTGTAAGTCAGCTAGTGGGTAGTTGAACAGAAAATAACTTTTATACAAAAAGATAATCTTGTTAAAATGGAGTTTACTCAATGAGATGCTTATAACAAAGTTAAAATTGGCCTTTCTTAGGGATTTATTGGATAGTCTCTTCATTAGTAACCCGGTGATGTGCATGAATTTGTTGCTTTGGTGATTGTCAAATTTTATGAAAGGTAATGCATCCTAACCATTTGTAGGATTTAAAAATTTGACCTCTGGATTTAGATTACAAAAATGAAATATATGCTGTAGCATTGGCTTCTAATTTGTGTTCATTTCTGGTCAAAATGAAACTCGGGCAACTGTCTGGATGATGCATCTTTTTTTCGATTATGTTGCATTGTGCATTGAAAATTTATTTTGCATCTAACAAGACTCGGTGTATTAAAATTTGTGACAATAAAACAAAGTTCATTGGCTATATTTTTGCCAACTGTATTCCAGATAATAATATTCAATCTGTTTATAATTAAATTTATAAGGATATAGAATGAAATAAATCCAAATACATAATGTTAAGAAACCCAATAATTCTAGTGAATTCTTCATCCATCTCAATTACTAATTTGGAAGGGGTACCTCAATCGCTTTCTGCAAGGATCCAAACAGACTTCCGGTGGAGCAGATGGAGATAAGACCGAGCAGCCAAAGAACTAAGTGGCAGCTAGCATTGTGAAAATGATTACCACACATCCTACTCGGGATGATATTCCAGAGAGCTCGAGAATGACCGTTGGCCACAAAAAACAAATGGTATAACATGAAAATGACGATATAAGTTTTAGTGATGAAGACTTAATACATGTAACTTCTCCTCATTTTGACTCGTTGGTTGTAATTACGCTCGTTTCTGATGGTAGTGTGGACTACCAATTGAAACATGTATTTATTGATATTGAAAGTTCAAAGAATTTATTTTATCTCGATGTTTTTTTTTAAATTGAAATTAAAAAGAAGTGAATTGAAGATTTCAGAGGGACCCCTATACGAGCTAGATAACGAACTAGTATTTGTTTAAGAGGTCGTCCAGTTAGAAGTCACGCTGGGCACCTATCCGAGGACGGGCACCGAGATACTTTCCTTCTTACTTATGGACCTTTTGTCAGTCCACAATGCCATTCTTGGACGCCCTTGTTTAACAACGTTTGGAGTAATAACTTCAATCGCGAATCTGAAGATAAAATTTTTAACTCCATTTGACATTGAAAAAGTCTTAGGTGATCAGGTGACCGGGCGCACATGTTACTTATCTCAATTTACTCAAACGCCACCAGTCAACTGATCAAAAACCTTGACTTCAGTAATGAGACCATATTATTGCAAACTCAATATGGAGAGTTAACATATTAAATTCTTTTGAATCTTAATGGTCCAGAAAAGTGCATACATATTTGTAGTTTTCTATTTGAACCCCTCTGAGGTTAACTTATCAATTTTTTTTTTTTTTAGCAAAATTTTGACATCTTTACCTAGACACCCAACGACATGTGAAGAATACCAATTAGAGTAATGGTTCATAAGTTGGGTTTAGATCCCAGTCATAAGACAGTTTTGCAGAAGTAAATGAATTACTCGATTAAAAAATTGATTGCCATTCATAAGGAGGTGAAAAAATTGCTTGATGTTAGATTCATCAGAGAAGTTCAATACCTAGACTGATTATCAAATATGGTCATGGTGAAAAAAAAATAATGGGAAGTGGAGGATGTGTGTTGATTTCACTGACGTCAACAAAGTTTGTCCAAAGGATAGCTTCCTATTACCGATGATTGATTTACTTATAGATTCAACATCTGGACATGGACTGTTAAACTTCATAGATGCGTACTCGGATTACAATCTAATTCGAATGAGTCCGGAAGGCGAGGAGTATATAATCTTTATGACCGACCAAGGGACATACTGTTATAAAGTTCTACCCTTCAGTTTAAAGAATCCTAGTACAACTTATCAACGGTTCGTCAACAAAATGTTTGAAATACAGATCGAACAAAATATGGAAGTATAGGTGGACAACATGCTCGTGAAAAGTAACGCAATCAGTGACCATATTCACGATCCGGACGAGGCCTTTAGTGTCCTCCGGACACACCAAATGATGTTCAATTCAACTAAGTGTGTGTTTGGAGTGACCTTAAAAAAATTTTTAAGCTTCATTTTTTCACATCGAGAAATAGAGCCAAATCTTGAAAAGATTAAGGCAATCTTGGATATAAATCCATCTCAGACAGTGACAAAAATCCAAAATTAACTAGAAGGCTAACAACACTCTCCTGCTTCTTGACTAAATCAGCCGAGAAGTACTTACATTTATTCAAGACTCTGAGGGAAACAAAGGTTACTAGCTTCCGGTCGTCTACTAAATGTAAAGTTGTGTTCTGAGAGCTCAAGGAGTATCTCTCGAACCCTCCATTGTTGACTTCTCCTTAAGAGGATAGGGAGCTATATTTATATCTTGCTATATCTGAAACTGTTTTGAATTTCGTCCTGATTCGAAGCAGTCTGACGGACCGTGGCCAGTGTACTATGTCGGCAAAATCTTGACCAATCTTGAAACCCGATATTCTTGTGCCGAAAAGATAGCTTTGGCGCTTGTGTATTCCACCAAAAAACTCTGACCGTATTTCCAGATGTACAAAATTATTGCCTTAACTAACCAACCACTGAAAGAAATTTTATAAAAGCCAGATATATCAGGACAACTAATCAAGTAGGCCATTAAATTGAGAGAGTTCGATGTGGGGTTCAATAGTGGCTATCCTTAAAAGGTCAGACCTTTGTAAATTTCATTGTTGAAATAACGACCCTAACTCTGAAAATCATTGACATTATTACAACCAACAGTCATCAAAATACTCCAATATGGACTTTGCACATAGACAGCTCTTCGATGCAAATTGGTTGTGGAGTTGTAGTGGTACTAAGATCACGCGACAGGTCAAAGATAAAGTATTTAATTACCCTCAGATTCTCAGCGACAAATAATGTCGCCAAGTACAAGGCATTGCTTGCTGGACTTAAACTAGCCCAAGAGTGTTCAGTCATGAACCTTATTGTCTATAGTAACTTAGTACTAATTATTAATTAGGTCCGAAGAAATTTTAACGCTAACAATCCCCAACTTTTTCAATACCTTTCGAAGGTCCAAGGTTTGATCTCATCATTTGATAATGTGAAGATAATCCACATTCAAAAAGAAAAAAATTAAAAGGCTAACCGACTAGTAAGGGCTGTAATGATTGGAAACCCAGAACAATACGTACGAGAAATACATGAAGTTGTTGAAGTTTCAAGCATCAATGACACGGAGCAAGAAATTATACAGATAGCCAAAACCGACAACCGGATGACTTCTTATGTGAAGTATTTATCCGACGGTATATTACCAAAGAACTTGGATGAAGCCAAGCGTCTGAAAAAGACAGCAGGTTGGTGCACCATTATGAATGAAAAATTATACCGACGTAGGTACTTCCTCCCATATTTATAGTGTCTCAGGCCAAAATAAGCTAACTATACCCTAGAAGAGGTATACCTCGGCATTTGTGGATCTCATATTGGAGGCAAAAATCTTACTGTCAAACTTATGAGACAGGGATATTATTGGCCTATCATAAAACACAAAGCTATGGATTTTGTCCGAAAATGTGAGAACTGTCAGATGCAGTCTAAGCTTATCCATTAGCCACATACAAAACTCCAAGTTTTGCAGTCACCTTAGCCATTCGCGTAATGGGGGCTTGATACCCTCGGACCACTTTCAATACATCCGAATGTAGAAAGTTATAATTATTGAGATATATTACTTCACAAAATGGGTCGAGGTTATTCCACTTGCTAGAATTACAGAACAGAATGTGACCGAGTTCGTCCGATAGACTATCGTATGTAGGTTTGGTATACCCGAAGTCATTGTAATTGATAACGATATCCAATTTACCAGCAAACGTTTTGCAAAGTATTGTATTAATTTGAAAATAATGTTGGTTGACACACCTGTTACTTATCCGTAATGTAACGGACAAGTGGAAGTTATCAACCACACGATACTACATGGTTTAAAGACGAAATTTGAGAATGTTGGGGACTCCTGAGTGGAACTCCCATCCGTCCTATGGTCGTATAGGACAACACTCAAAGTGTCGACTCATGAGACCCCAATTAATTTATGCGACGAGACCAAAGCTGTTTTTTTAATAGAAGACAGATGCCCTACGCTCCAGGTTGAGTCCTTCAATTCGTGCAATAACTCACAAAGCTTTCGAAAAAATCTCGATCTACTTTAAGAAATCTGAAACAAGATACTAGATACTACAACCGAGGATTACTAGATACTATAACAAGAAGGTGAGAGCACGCCAGTTTGAAATGAGAGACTTAGTTTTACGAAGTCTTCATTCTTGTGTACAACCAGAATGAGGAGTGCTTGTAATTTTCATAACATTTTATTAATAAAATAATTATTATTTATTCATTCTTGTGTTTGCTTGCTTTTTCATTACATTGCATAACCTAAGCTGCTCCTAAATTAGGTGATATCCATTCTCCTTTCTTGTGAACCACACTTGGTAGTTAGTAAAATTCAATCGCATAACTAAGCGACCCAGATGAGGTCAATAATTAAAACTTGATCATGATACCGAGCGGCTCAGATGGGGCCAAAGGTTGAAAAACTTCGGGGGCTTCCTTAGAAGCACATATGCAAAGGCCTTAAAGGTAGTATCGTCAACTGCACATGGTCCTAAAAAAACTCAAGTTAAACACACAAATGCTTTGATACCCTTCGGTCGTTCGGTGGAGTAGAAGTCGTGAGTTAACAATGGCTTAATTATTTAAGAAAATTAAATTTATATAATTGATCCTTCCTAGTGGGATATAATATTTTACTATTGTATGACTTAGATTTTTTTCATTCAATCATTGTTATAAATGATGAGTATTTTTTCAATATTTTCGGAATTTTTTGTAACAACACTAATTTTTGCAACAAGCATAGTGTTTTTCTTCTATAGGCTGCAAAAAATAGATGGGCACCCTCCTCCCTCCAACTGAAATCGAAGCAAAGTAGAAACTGCTTATCTATTGAAATTTTCTCATGATTTTTGCTTCATTTTTATGTCTCAAGGAACCAAAGTGTTATGGTTAAGTGAAAAAATTATTTTTTACTGCATCCAAACTCTTCTAAATGTAGCACAAGATATTAGGTGCTGCAATTGAGAAAATGTCAAAATCTCGCAAGCATGGCCTAGTTCTGATAGTCAGCTGGGGGAAGGTGAACCATATTCACAGAACACAGAGCATTTTGTGAGGAGCTCTCTGCACTGACGTTATCTTATGAAAACATGGCTGATCTAGCTTGGATCAAGAGGTTAGTGTTCTCATTGTGGCTGCTTTTAAAAGTAACTTAGTGTTTTCAGAAAGTTTTAAATTTAAACTTATATTTTTTATTTTTTAAAATAAAAAACTGCTGTAGTAACTTATAGAGGGTCTCAATTAATTCTAGTTCGACTGTGTATAGTGGACTAGTATTAAAGGAACTTATTCTCTGTTGTGCTTCTTGGTTTTTTTTTTTTTTTCAAATTTGTCATTACTACAGGTAAGGGCTGGGAAACTGATCTTCGGAAAATCTGTAAGTCAGCTAATGGGTAGTTGAACAGAAAATAACTTTTATACGAAAAGATAGTCTTGTTAAAATAGAGCTTACTCAATGAGGTGCTTATAACGAAGTTAAAATTGGCCTTTTTTAGAAATTTATTGGATAGTCTCTTCATTAGTAGCTGATGCGCATGAATTTTTTGCTTTGGTGATTGTCAAATTCTATGAAAAGTAATGCATCCTAACCATTTGTAGGATTTGAAATTTTGACCTCTGGATTTAGATTAAACAAATGAATTATATGCTGTAGCATTGGCTTCTAATCTGTGTTCATTTGTGGTCAAAATGAAACTCCGCAGCAGTGTGGGTGATGCATCTTTTCTTCGATTATGTTGTTGCATTGTGCAGTGAAAAATTATTTTTCAACCGGCGAGACTTCGTGTATTAAAATTTGTGACAATAAAACAAAGTTCATTGGCTATATTTTTACCAACTGTATTCCAGAGAGTAATGTCCAATCAATTTATAATTAAATTTATAAGGATATAGAATTAAATAGATTCAAATGCATAATCTTAAGAAACCTCATAATTCTAGTGAATTCTTCATCCATCTCAATTAACCAGCAGTGCCAATCTCACATTTGATTAGGTATTCTTTCTGGTATTTGGAAGCTATGCATGCCGATTATTTAGGTTACAGTAGTCCACAGTGAACACCATGAAGCAGCTAAGCACAAGGTAGGAAATTAGAAAAATTGTAATATAATTGGAAATTCAATTTTTAAAAAAATTAACTTAATTTATTCTGATATATAAGCCATCTCACAATTGTCAGAGCCCTACTTTTCCCTAAGTATCAGGGGTTTGAGGCCTCTAAAATGAAAATTCCATTACTAATTTTTGTTAGATTAATAGAAGCTTTAAATGATCTATGATTTCAGTTATTTTGGCCTTCGATTCATTTGTGAAAATATGTCTCTATAGCTCGTTCTGGTTAATGTAGTTTAATACTTTTTATTCTTTTTTTAATTAACATTTTACCAAAAGTTTATGTTCCTTTTTGATCTTCCAATCAGAATCAGGTAGATGAAATTTTTCTTTCCAGTTCTATTCCCAATGACTTCTTTGAAAATCCAAACGGCATAAATGCTGCATGAAGCATTCCCTGACTAGTCCGGGAAGGGATAACATATTGTTTTATAAGTTTCCCATAGCATCCTACATAGCCTAGGCTTTGTGTATGCATAATACTTAGAAGCTAAATAATTGGTCACTCTAATAATGACCTATGTTTCTTCTATCAATCCTTTCGATACCATCTGTTTCACCCTTTCTTGTTCTGATTCCAAAGAAATTGACTCAAGAGAGGTTTTCCCCAAAGAGGAAGAAGTGTTAACCGCTACGTATCTTTATATCTCTGTGTCCAGAATCAAGTTCGTGCACTTTTAGATTACAGGGGAGGGAAGTAGTTGTCGAGGTTGGCCGGAAGTGAATAGAACTCTTCAGTCCTAGAATCAGCGTCAAAAGTCCTGAACTTTTCCCACCAATGCCTGCCGCTGTCTCGCCGAGTTGAGCTGTCTTCCCGGCCAAGAGACAGGTCCAAAAGCAGGGCAGTAATGGCGGCTACTGTCGCTGGGGAAGAGAAGATTGCTTGCATCATGCCGTTGAACTGCAGATGAAGGCAGAGGCATCAGAGAGAAAGAGAGCGCGCCAGAAAGCGTCGAGTTTATTAAGGAAGAAAGGGGGATTACCGCGTTAGACTTGGTGTGAACGGGGCCGTGGCCATTGATTAGGAGGAATTCGTTGAAGTACTGAGGCACTGAGAGGCCCATGAATAGGGAGAGCCCTAGTATGAATTTGGCTCTGAAGCTGTTGAGATTGCAGAGTTGGAGAATTCCGAGACCCGCTGACGCTGCGGTGAGACGACAGTACAAACGAATCAGTGAGGAGCTAAGTAGCTAGATGACCAGGTTTCTGGAGGCCGACTGCTCTTGGGTTCGGCGGCTGACCCTTGTCAGTCGTCCCGTTTTAATTGGACGATTGATAATTTTTAAATTGAAAAAAAATTCTTTTGCTGATGCTTCGGAGAGCTGGCAAGTAAGTCATTCAGGAGCAAAGAAGCTAGCGAATTAGGGCTATAATGTAAAATACCACGAAAATATTTAATGAAATAGATGTGTCAAAATTGATGTAATATAAGAATTAGACGGAAGTTAGAAAAAATGGTTAACGGATAGAATCATGTTGCAACTGTGAAATATTATTCTTCAATTCTGATTTATTTTTCATATAATATTTTCATTGATCATTCAAAAATAAAACAACTTTTTGTTTGATTTTTTTTCTTATTTTTTAACACTATTATACCGTAGATTTGATTTAAAGTATCTTTCTGCATTGGGTTACTTGAAAGGTCATGAGAAATGTAAAATACCACGAAAATATATAATGAATTAGATGTTTGTCAAAATTTATGTAATTTAAGAATTAGACGGAAGTTAGAAAAAATGGGTAACGAATAGAATCATGTCGGAACTGTGAAATATTATTCTTCAATTCTGATTTATTTTTCATATAATATTTTCATTGATTATTCAAAAAATAAATAAATAAAACATCTTTTTATTTGATCTTTTTCTTTTTTACTTATCTTTTAACACTATTATTCCGTTGATCCGGAGTGTTAATTTCATGTGGACAACAAACCACGTAGTTTATTAACAAAGAGAAAAGTCAAGAGCAGCAGAAAAAAAAAGTAAAAATACTGCAAGACAAGTATGGAAAAGCTAATCGCAATTACGAGAAAAATGTTGCAGGATATTCTAAAACACTATATGTATTTATATTATTTTTTTATATATTTATTAGTATCGATAGATAATATATGATTTATTATGAGTATTTTAAGAACATTTAGAGAGTATGTCTCTAATATTAATCACATAGCAAATATTGAATGGTGAAAAGATATCGTGCAACTAAATATTGATCTGTGCCTATTTGAGGTTTATCTGGAATAATTATTCAGCGGTTTTCTACTGACATTGCTTCTTCCTAATCTAAATATACGGTTATAACGTTGAATTGAAAAGACGAGCTTCTTTTCTTTCAGTTCTCTTCAAAATTTCCATTTGTTTTCTCTGCTTCTAGTGATTGAAGTACCACAAAATAACTTATTCGTTCAGTGACGGCGACTTAAAAACAAGTAATTGAAAGACATACGGGACACGTACCCACATAAGCGAAGAGAACGCAGTAAATTGCCGCAAATATTGGCAGCGGTATAGAAGCGAGGACGGCCCCAAATTTTCCTGGTTGGTAGCAAAGGTGTACGGTAAGAGTCAGAAACAATCAACAGAGTCAAGAGTAGCTTATTCTGTTAAAACTATATCAATTTTAGTACGTAGTGAGAGACCAACCTAGCACAGAAAAGAAGAGCATGAACCCTGCAGATACTTGGATGACCCTACGACTTCCAACCCGGTTTACTGCCAAAAGGCCTGCGTTTTCACTGCATATGAAAATGTATATTACATCATCATGCCCTAGAGACTAAGACCTCCCCTGTAGGTGTTAAATGAATTATACCGGATAAATATGGTTTATTTATTCACATTGTCTGCCTGTAAAGAGATTGTGTCGGGCATGAGATTAAGTCTTGGCCTAGCTTGGCTTGTGACCCACAATTAGCTGGGCCAAGCATGCCTATGGGCTACACTATGCCATGGGCTGATACGGCACGACATATATATTAAAAATAATTTTTTTTTTATTTTGTGATCTCTCTCTCCCTTCCTCTCTCAAATGAGCCGTATCTAGCACGGCCCATTCACAACGCAGCTTGACACGATTCAAAATATTGAGCCATGCTATAAACAACTAATGTTGTTCGCTATAGACTGTGCAATGCCATGGGCAGCTCAACCCATTTAAAATCCCTACCCTTCCACCCCCCTATTGGTGGACCTAAGATAGTCGTTGGTTTTGAAGCAAGGGGATAGGGAGATTAAATGGTTGCAAAGTGCTTAGTAACCATGGATTAAGTCCCTGAGAATTGTATCTATTTGGCAATACCGTATTATTTGTGATATTTCATATCTATGCAATGTCATCCTTTGTATCTGGGATAGGGGTAAATTGTCACTTATTTGTATAGTCAGCGAGGCTTTATAAATCCTATATTAAGTTTTTCTGAATGGCAAAGTTGGTTACAAGTTAGATGAATAGCCATCACTTTGATTTCTGTTTCACTTATAGAAAAGTATTTGAGATACATTTTTGAAAAATGTGATATTTATTTATCAATATATTTTAATGTGAGTTTATTATTATGGATGAATTTATAAAATATTATGTCATTGGAGGATATTTTAAAGGTATCTAAAAGGTATTCCCTAACATTACTTATAGTCAAATAGCTTACACTGATGCACTTGAACCATTCCCAGTACCAAATGCGCCATCTAACAGAATGCTGATTCCCTAAAACCACAAACAAAAAGAACGAAATAAAGAAAAAGAAAAAGCCTCACGAATGGAGAGGGGTGAGAGGTTATACAAAGTAGAAAGAGAGCAAATATTCTATCAGGTGATCACTGCCTACCAGCCAGCCCACACCACGGCTAGCAATAGAAGGTGGTATAGGTGTTGCACTCCCGTATTTTGCTGCGGCCATAAAAGTTCCTGTGGACTGTATGAAGGTAACGGGAAAATTTGCAAATAAGAGTTCTGCGTCAGTGGTGGCAAAAGTAAGGTGAAGTGAAAACAGTCGGACGAGAAACAATTTCCCAAAAAAAAAAAGAAAAAAAAGTAGACAGACCTCAATTATAGCAACGAAAGCAGCTCCTAACATGGCAAAACCATTAGCAACATTTAGAGTGGGACGTCCCCACTGAAATGGGTATGGGAAACGTATCCTGCATTGTGTTACAACAGATAAAAGGCAAGTAAGTCACACCCAAAACAAATGGTGAAGCATAGTGGGTATGGAATTTTTGGTCACCAATTTCCGTAGTTTTAATTCATTTCTTACTTCAGAATCTATATTTTGCTGCTAGAAGCTTCTTCTAGAAATGAAAGCAAAGGATGCAGGCACTGGGATGCTAATTTCCCCCAAAAGTTAATTCTCTTACCCTATGTTTGGTTAGAGAGAATAAAGAGGGAATAAAATTTCTATTCCCTGGGAATAGAAATTCCTCCATTTAATTACAAATTTAACTGAAAATAAATATTCCCATCATTTATATGGAAATTGTTATTCCCACACATGTGGGAATAATAATTCTCACAAATT